>CM060109.1:9984660-10164660 GCA_030522415.1 Channallabes apus | reverse complement strand
CTTTCTTCTTTCAGCTGCACGCATTAGGCATCACGCGTTCGCTTCATAATGGTGATATTCTTTCAGCTGTGAACGTCCCTTTTAGCCGAGCCGAGCCTACAGTAGGACACACAGTTTGTGCACTGAACCTGTCCTGAGGCTTTCAGGCGTTAACATGTTGTTTATCGTGCACTGTATTGACATTTCAGACCACAACACATAACAAAGATGTCACAAAATATATGAATATGCAAATAAATCCTAACAGCACATCATGTGATTTAACTGTTGTTGTTGTTTTGTCCCTTTTGTCCCTGTTTCCCTCTTCTTTATTTCCTATTTATTCTCCCTTTTCCTTTCCTCTTTATCTCCATTTCTCTTTCTTTAATGTCTCTCGTTTACCTCCGACACCCTGTCTTCCATGTCTCTCCCTGCCTTTTTTCAGTTTCCCTCCACCTTCATTCTCCATCTCTCTCAATCTTTAGCAAACCCTCAACCCTCCCAATGTGCATTTCTGTGTGTGTGTGTGTGTGTGTGTGTGTGTTTTGTACTTTAACAGTAATGGTCACTTTTCGCTCCACTGCATGGCAGGACATACCCCCCCCCTCCCTCTGTCCCTCCCTCCGCCCCTCACCCCCTCCCCAGCTCTGATTCTGTATCAGGTCAGGCCAGGCAAGGTGTTTGTTTGAGATAACCCTCTTTAATGGCACCCTGGAGAGGACGCTTTCCGGCCAGCTGAATGACCAGCGGCAGCATTTCATTAATTCTCATACGGAGTGAAACGATTCTGTTTAGAGGCCTCTTCAAATACCGCATGAGTCATTTCTACCAGCGTTATTGGCTTCTGATAGAAAACTGCACTTCTGTAGTGCAGCACTGATGCATCAATGGAGCTTTGCTTATAAGGGTCAAGTGTGTGTGCGCGTGTGTGTGCTGATTAGATTTAACAACTCTGCCGGATCAATAAGTGTTCACCGTAAAGCAGCTGTGTCTCTGTGCCGAGACAGGCCCGAGTGGCTGACGGTTAGACCGGGATTTTATTAGCTGCTTCTCCGCTGCATTTTTCTTCCTCGCATTCAGGCCTTCAGCGGCTCCGTCTCGTCCCCAGTTCACCTGCTCCACCCTTCCTTCTCGCTTCTCGTCACCATGCTCGCTCCAGACTTGTGGAGACGGTTCTGAGTACTATAGGAATAGCTCTGCATATTTATGACTTTATGAATACTAGAGTGCCATTGAATTCGTGAATCGGATTCAGAAGGTGTTGATAAATTTTCTGTAGCTGTAACTCTGACAGCAGAAATTCAAATCACAGATTTATATCAACTCACTGTTTCTAAGTCACAGCTCTTTCGCAGGGACCTGATCAATAATGTGATGTTAACAATATAGAAATAGCACATGATCAATGATGTAGTAAATGAACATTTATGGTAGGAGTCTCTGTATCAGCCCCTTTCTGAGATCATCAGACTGGAGGACTTTGCACTTTCTGTTTCTTCAGTAATGTGACAATTTTATTAACTGTTTATCTTCAACAAAAAATAAAACAAGGCTGGTGAGGAAGTAACTGTTTATAGCTGCCCTAATGAAAGTGATAATAGGAAGCAACTAATTCACCACAAAAATTTGGTCTAGAAATTATAATGGAACCTTGGAATGCTCTCCTCTCCTCTTTTTCTTCGCCTTAAAAACTGAAGTTTCACATAACATTTGCATCGGCATACATTTTCGGTATGCAAACGAACCGAATTGAGCCGAACCTGACACTGGTTAAGTTACATGTTCGAACGGAAGCCAGATTATCTGCATTTATGTAAAAATTTTTTTGAAAATTTTTATCATAATACGACTTTTCGCCTCCGGAATGGATTTAATTTGTATGCAAAACACCAAAAAATATATAGTTGCAAGCAACAATGAGCGGGCCCAAGCACCCTGCGCCATCGCCACCCGGGTACACCAGAAAGACAGTGGGAACACTGAGCATATGCCTTTAAAGGGGACATACCAATACCATTATGACATAATTTTAGCAAAAGGGGAATTTTATCTTTAGACCCCCAAACATAGATGAGATCACATAGGCCCAGTTTGGTGGCGATCATATAAATCTCTTAGATGGAGTACATTTAAAGTCTATTGGGTGCATTTTGCAAATGACCCAAAATAACTGACTTCCTGTTGAGTTGAGTCCATGCAATGCAAAAGTTGTTCAACTCAATGAGCTCTAAATGTTAACCGGGTATATTTTTACAAGTTTGTATAAGGTTTGAGTTTGCAAAATCTCATGTGAGGGCTCCATGCCAAACTCTCGGGCATCCTATTGGCAGCAGATTCCAACCCCCAAAAAGCCCTGGATGCTGGAAAGAATTTATACTTATAGAACACCAAGTAGATTTCTTTCTCGATTTTCTCCCTAAGTTTAGTCGGGTCCAATTCCTCCCTGTCACTAGGAGGCTCCATGTTAAGACTATTACTACAGTACATTTGGCAGATGCTCTTATCTTATTTCATTATAAATCTGAGCAGGTGAGGGTTAAGGGCCTTGCTCAGGGCCCAACAGTGGCAACTTGGTGGTTGTGGGGTTTGAATCTGGGATCTTCCGAACTGTAGTCCAATGTCTGAACCACTGAGCTACCCCTGGCCCCCAACTACTACCATTCGGTCAGGAGGGCCGAAGACTCAGCGATACCAGCAAACCGCATCTTTTCGAACTGCTCGCTCACGTACCATGGGGGTCGGTGTAACACACTCGGAGGACAGCGCTATCCGCTCCTTCCACGTGCGTGAGCTCCCTGATTGGTTGTAGAGCTGTGATTAATGTGGGAGCAGTAAGTACCTCTCATCCCTCCCCTCTGAGAGAGCTCGGCCAATCGGCTCTCTCTAGACCTCCAGCTGTAAGAGGTTACAGCATCACCCGGGAACCGAACCAGTGAACTCCGGATGATATGGTGAGCCCTTTACCACTGCGCCACTCAGAGGCCCCTCAACAAATAGTAGATTTAAGATTACCCAGAAGCAACTGCATTCTGTTGTAATGCTTTATGTATTTTTCGGACTGCAGCCTATAAAACCTATGAACTTGGGTTTCAGGTACCCATTAAGCCCATCTGCGCAAACCAGCTGATGATCTATTTAACTTTAATCTGTTTGCTAATTGGCAAGTTGACAACCAGCATGTAAATATCAGTTTAAATCACTTTATAGACATTGTTGCTGCTGAGTTGCTGGGACCAGCTCGGAGCTGATTATCGTCCTTTAACGTCATTTGTTCCTTTGAATGAGCTGTTGCTGTAGAAACGAATGAGTGCAATAATATAAACCTGTGCAGCCAGATCTATTGTCAAAGATGCAGGTTGGGAAAATTTATCAACACCTTCTGACAGGTGTGAATTTAACGGTTAATTGCTCCACGAACTCTAAAGTATGCTTTCGAAAGACTGTGTCCTTCAGGAAACACTTTTATTTTTTTTTATATAAGACATTTTGTTTTAGTTAATCAGCTTGTTATAAAACAGCTGGTAGAAATTTACAAAAGAGCATGGATGGCAGGAGAACCTCTACTCCACAAGGAAAAAAGTAAAAACAACAACCTGCAGTGTCTTCTAGTGAGAAAGCGATGTTTTTTTCCAAGCAGGGTTTCAGATTCCTTCAGGTAGATCTGTGAGACCTTTACCAGCTCTCAGCATGCAGCGGCTGAGCAGCGCCTTTTCAGGGATATGTCCTTGAACGATTTCTGAGGCCGTCCCCCCGCCTCCTCGGTAGCTGTGTGCGTGGTTCTGTTTACGGTTCCCATGTCTCTCCTGGCTTCCTTTCACAGCTGCCAGGGTTACAGTCATGTTTCCATGTTGGCACTCGGAGAGGGGAGGTGCGCTAAAAGAAACGTAACCAGGGGAAAAACATGTTTTCTTAAATTGAGTCCATATTGGAGAGACGGGGTGAATCACCACAAAACGAGGGTTGTTTAAGAGATCTGAGTGTTTTTATACCCTTAATTGCTTCAGTAATTGCTGTATTACATCTACACACTCGGTATACGGAATGCGATACTGACCATGAGGTTGAACCCAATTTTTGGGAGCTTCATGGAGACCGGTGAAGGATTAAACCTGGCAGTGATTAAAGCACCATGAAAGAGGCCTTCATCATACGTTCGAGGCTAATATCACTTCCGTCATGTCGCCGCCTTTGATTTTTAGCGTGACCGATATTTTTCGGCGGTGGCTTTTCACCCACCTTTTCGGTTTCTCCAAATTGGATCAGCTGCCTCCATTTAAATCTCTCCATTTTGTTCGTCCCCGGAATGAAACGCGAGACGAGACTCCGGTTTGCAAAAATCCGGAATGAATTTAGGAAAGTGGCTACATGAGAAACTCAATTATCTCAGTTTCATTACTGTGCATGAGCCTTACCTTTGTTCATAATAAGCGGCATTATTATACACCTTTCTCATAGCTACGTCTGGTCTTTTCCAACAAGCATGGTTGTGAGTGTCTGATCTGTTCTCTTTTGAAGAAAAAAGTTCTCTGGATGAAAAGAGACTTTTAGCAACAGCAATTACAAGAGGTGTTTATGTCAAACCGTCATTTAGATGCAGGATAACAGTAAAAACTCTTTACTTTATTTCTCTATATAATCCCCTGCTACACTAATGCACTTATCCCAGTGGTTCACTAGTACTGATGGGAAATTTGGATCATTTTAGTGACTCGGTTCTTTGAATCTCGTTCATCAAAATGAATAAATCTTTTTTTGAGTCATTTCTTTTGATCAGAAATAAAATAAAATGATACATTTCCAATAAACAGACCCCCCCCCCCCGACACATCTACAGTACATACACAAATTTTGTCTATAGTTCCAGTAGTGAAAATATTACAATGCAGCTAAGGACATATTATGATAAACAGAATGAGCAGCTCACCTCTCATATCTTCTAGTCTGAGTCATTTGTTCTTTTGTCACATGACACACATAGACGCTATGCAGTGCATTACACAGGAAACAGAATTGAACGTTTTTTCTCATGAGTCTTCTAGTCCGAGTCATTCGTTCTTTTGAATCTATTGCCTCTATGGGAGTTACATGACAAAAGAACGAACGAGTCACGTTAAGGACTTGTTTAAAAAGGAACGACCCATCACTATTCACTGCTTGGATACCATCAAGGTAGGAAGTTTTCTCAGTACACTGGAGGATGGATTGGACTGCCCTGGAACTCTAAAATAACTTCCAAACATGCGGCTTGGATGGAAGACAGGACTGTTTTACGCTTTCATTCATGCTGTAGAGATGCTGCACAGGAGAATGAATCTCTTAGAGACATAGAGAAAACGTCCCCCAGACTAGGAGCTCCTCTGCTTAATAAACAGCAGTTGGTTTTTATGATGGATAATCAGGACAGTAATGGATAGCCGGCATAGTGTGATGTTGATTTATCCCGTGTCATTTGTAAATGTCCAACAGAAACGATTATGGCCATTTGGTGTTTTATCTCTGATATTGTCCTGTCCACAGGCATGTTGAGTTTATGTTTACAGAGATGGATGGGAAGGAAAATGTTCCCCTGGTGTTTCATGCCTAGTTTCTTCCATTACATTTATGTATTTGGCAGACAGGCAAGTGGGAGAATATAATCCAACCACAAAGCTGAAAGTGGTAAAGGGTCTTTGCGCGAGTAGTGGCCCTCTGGCAGCCCTAGGATTTGAACTTAGCACGTTTGCAAGTGGTTTTAAGTGATTATCGCTTCTTAAATAGCTTTTTATGATGATACACTGTACATTCTGTTAGATGGTCAGTGAGCAACTTTTAGTCATAGAACATACAGTGGTACACCAATGTTCTACCCACCTTAAGAACTGAAATTTTGCAATAAAACTGCCCCGGCATACAAAGCATTTTCGGCACCAGAAAGAGCTTAACCAAACGCCGGCCATGTTGCGTGTGCGCCTGAGAGCCGTCAAAACTTGCTTGCATCAGTCAGTGGAAAGCCCATCTCTCAACCTTCAGAAAGTTGGGAATGGAGTAGCTGAATGGTGTTTAGGTAAATGCCAGATGTTTGAATACGTATATATTTCTCGTTCCATTAGATACTAAGTAACTCCAGGAGTTGCAGACTTTGGACGAATTTGTTGGACATCCACCACAAGAGAAGACTGATATAGAAAGAAGTTTTCCTGCCATTGGCACGTTCTTGTAGCCCTTACATACAGAAAGTAGCCAATTTTCCTTTAAAATTTTTGACTGATTCCTTTCACTGGAAGATGAACGCTGTGGACTTTGTGTAAGTCCTGTATAAATCATACTTTGAGTTGAGCATTGTATCTTGGAAAGCCAAGCAAAACCAGTTTACATATTTCTTTCGCATTTTGTGCAAGATTTAGTGAAGACATACTGTAGCACCATGGGTCCCAAAAATGTTAGTCAAAAACAAAGACCTTGCAAATTGGCCTTTCCGTATCGCCCATAGTGTGTGAATGCACGTGTGAATATTGAATGGAGGTCCAACTACAGTCGTAAAAATGGGAATAAATACAATTGTTCTTCACGGTCCCTAGTTGGACTATAGAGGTTCCTGGATGGATGGATGGATGGATGGAATGTTTTGCTGTAGAGGAAGACACAATAGGTAATGGCATAATATAACATAAGTTATGTGTTCTCTATAAGATGTTCCCAAACATTATTAGTAGCATTGCCTTCAACAATAAAACATATTGTAAAATTTCTTTTTTAGACAATCAGTTTGCTTCTGCCTCAAGCGTACATGTTCTGCAGGATCGACTTGACTTTGGCAGTGTACCTGCTGTTAGCTGCATCCAGATGTGAGAATTTATCTGTGCTTTATTTTAGTATTTCTTCCTGGATCACTGTAAACGTTGAGGAACACAAGCGCTCGGGAATGTCTTTTTGTTTTCTCTTAACACTGGAGGAAGAATTATTACTGGAAAAAGTCCATGCAGCCTGACTGGTGAACTTGTCTTCCTTTTCCACAACATGGCTGTCAGAACCCACAGAACCCACACTTGGCGTGTTTTCTGGACAGAGCTGCGGTCTGTCTCTTCCTGCGAGTTTTTGTTCCCCCTGCCGTTGCCAGAGAGGTCGATTGTGTTTGGAAGCAGCTGAAGCTTCATATGTTGGCAGACAGACGTCTTTCTGCCCTCGGTCAGGTGAGACCTCTCCTCACTGTATATTCTGACCGCAATTAAACAGCTGTGTCATTTGTAAAGAAAGGAAAAAAAAGATATGTTGTGTGCAGGAGGCTGGATTGCTGGCCCTGGCTTTGCATTTCTAAATACGATCAGTTTGTCATGCTGCTTTAGACCGATGTCGGTGTCTGGGGTTCTCAGGGATCATCGTTCATCATCATAGGCAGGTTTCAGTTCACATCGTTCACGGCTGATCCACAGCTTGTGTAAGTAAGCAGAGACGATTTTATCCGGCGCTATAAATACAATTGAAGAAAGAAAAAAGCTATTTATTTTGTTTTATTATGATTTAATCATCATTAATCAATATTACTATTAATCACCTAAATGGCAATTAAATAAAAAAAGAATGTGGCAGCCTGAGAAAATATATGGAAGTAAGCAACCATTATAAAATATATATAGTTTTGAAAATTACACCCACATCTTCACTACAATAAAAAAATCTCACTTTTTCAAGTGTGGTTTCTATCAGAAGTGAATATAAATATTCCATTACTATAAGGTGCTTAAATCAAACTTCACTCATGCACAAAAACATAACACATTTGCACACATACTGTACAGTATATAAACAGTATATACAGTCCAATGCTCAAACTATTGATGTATTTGCACAGACTAGAGTCACAGTTCTCCAAAGATGCTGTAATGTTGTTGATGATGATGATGATGATGATAAAGAACAGCTGAGTTGCAGTGACCAAGCTTATGGTGAAAGTACCGAGGTGAATGATGATGAGGAAGACGCATAGATAGTCTAAGGCCATGGGTATGCATTTAATTTTTTCCACCTTGCTGAGAGAAAAAGTGGTTGTACCAGGGGTTTCTTTTGTAGTTTATCATCATCATCGTAATGGTTACACACAGTATATTTTCTTAGTTTATGCAAATAAATTTATGAGGATATAAATGTGTTTTCTTATTATTGGCAATGATGATAAGAATATAATTTAATTTCCAATTTCCAGCCTTGCCATTATCTACTGAACCAACATTGTGCCAACATTAGGCCACCTGTCTTTGGCCCCACCGATGGGTACGTTGGGTCAACGGATAAAATGACATTGGGCCAACCACTGATGCCAACATTGGCCCAATGAATGCACTGCCAATGGCCCAACATTGGCCCTTCAGCAGTGTGCAATCTGGGATAGTGCTATGTCTTCACTAAATCTTGAAAAAAATGCAAAAAAACCCCAGCAAAAAAATAGTAACCTTGTAACTCACTTTGCTTTCCACTGATGTTAACAAGTTTTGAACTGCTCCCAGATGTTTGTGCAACTTAGCTGATGTTCGGTTCATTCGCTCGTATAATGAAAATGCTTCATATGCAAATTTCTGGCAACATTTCAATTCTTAAGGCGATAAATTTGTAATCCAGGCCATTCCCTACACTATATTCCTTAATATACAGAATGTGTAAAGCTGCTTTTGCTGTCTCTAGAACTCACTGCCAGTTTTCAACACAATCATGAATATTAATATGCAAACACTAGTCATTAAAACTGACAGTAGTATACCTTGGAGGAATTCTCAGATTACCTCCTAATATGTTGACTAATCTTGTTTTTTTATTTTGTTGACCTATTGGTTTTTTTTTTTTTTTCCTTCCAATTTTCTCCCCAATTTAGTCGTGTCCAATTCCTCCCCGTCACTAGGGGGCTCCCACATTACTACTACCACTTAGCCGGGAGGGCCGAAGACTATCACGTGTTTCCTCCGAACCGCGTGACGTCAGCCGACCGCATCTTTTCGAACTGCTTGCTCATGCAACATTAGGGGCGGAGTAACACACTCGGAGGAAAGCGCTAGCCGCTCCTTCCGCATGCGCGAGCTCACAGACGCCCCTGATTGGCTGTAGAGCCGTGATTATTGTACCTCTCATCCCTCCCCCCTGAGAGAGCTCGGCCAATCAGCTCTCTCTAGACCTCCGGCTGTGAGAGGAAAACAGCATCACCCGGGGTTCGGACCAGCGATGATAGGGCGAGCGTTTTACCACTGCGCCACTCGGAGGTTTGTTGACCAAATATTTGCATCCCTCAGACCCATAGTTTTGATAAAAAAATTATCACTAGTACTTTTTATCACAGTTTTTTTTCCCTCTGCTCCCATGGTTATTTTAGTTTCTACTATTTTCTAATAAATTTAGTACCTTTTAGTACTTTTGACAAAATATTAACTAACAATTATCCCAATTATCTTTCTATCTAAATTTTCTTTTTATCTAGAATTTTCTTTCTGGACATGTCCAAAAAAAGCCCAGACATCAAGAAAGAAAATACTACGTCCTTAATGGTTTCTAATGCGTTCCTGCTGAGTTACACAAATCGTTACTGCATTCACACAATTTTTTTTGCAGATGAAATGGGAACATGGCTCAGTTTGACAGGACTAAGGGTGATATGAATGGATTCCAGAACACTGCAACAAGCTTCACCTCTTCATATCTCATATCTACATAAAAATAAAAATATATATTTATGTGTTTAAAATACATTATCTATTCAATGAGAATAATGTAATTGGTTAGCTACGTAACTACGTATTTTGGTTGGCTCAACATTGTGGGTAATTTGGCAACGTTATGTACTGTACATTGGCACAATGTTGGTATTAGGTTAGTTTTGGAAGACAGCATTACTGTGATGAAATGATGTTGGAACAACATTGACTACATGACAGCGGGATAACAAATGCCCCTAACGCAATGTTGTAAAAATTATTTTAAAAACATATCAATACCAAACCAGCAGCATGAGTGGGATTCAAACAACGCTGTCTGCAATGAGAGCACTGAGTGCTTACCGCTGGACCACTAGGGAACATGTTGTCTGCTGAAAATCAAACAAGAGGCAAAGAGATCATTGGACTACAGTGTTGTGAGTAAATAATCAAACAAAGATAGGCGTCAAAACTTGCATATCTTTGGACTGTGGGAGGAAACCGGAGTACCCGGAGGAAACCCACCAAGCACGGGGAGAACATGCAAACTCCATGCACACAGAGCCGGGAATCGAGCCTGGCCGGGGAATCGAACCCAGACCCTGGAGGTGCAAGGCGACAGTGCTAACCACTACACCACCGCGCCGCCCACAGCAATATTTTCAAAATAAATTAAAACATTACAACACTTGTGCAAGTTTTGACGCCTATCTTTGTTTGATTATTTACTCACAACACTGTAGTCCAATGATCGCTTTGCCTCTTGTTTGATTTTCAGCATCAAAGATTCCACACTTCGTACAGTCGTCTTGAGTAAATCCACTGTAGTTACAACAACGCAATCGCTGTATATGTAGGTCACAATCTTAAATCACATTTACAACAGTATGTTTTCTTACGTTGGATCACATTGTCTTACGGTCAAAAAGCTTGTGTTCTGCATCTGAACTTTTTTACAGTGACATAGTCATGCAACTACATACTGTATAACAGTGGAATGACATCACAGACATTACACTCATTACGGTTGTCATAAATGGATGCTTAACTAATAGCTTAATGCTAAATGAATAACTTAATAACTTAATGCTTAACTGATAAACTTGTTGCTTAGTGCACAACCAACAGAATGCAATAAAATAAAAATAAATAAATAAATAAAATAATCACAACAACAATACATAAAGTACAATATGGCTCTTACCACACTGAAGAGATGAATGGCATGATATACAGTATGCACGCTGCGTGTGGGAAGCTGTTGGATCCGTCCCGATCTCTGATCAGAATTCTAAACCCTGTTAGAATCCTCAGGATCCATGGATGAGCTCGGACGTTGTGCGAATACTGTACATGTTTATCAGCATAAATGCTCCAAATAAAAGCTGAAATATTTTTTTTCAGGTCGTACTGTACATGCAACGCCGTGTTTGGGTCACTAATCCAAGGTCATTTCAATGTCATTTTATCAAAGTCATCATCAAACATCGTAAAAACTCGTCTATGTTACAACGGTCATCCAACATTAGGGTTCCTGCGGAGATGCACCTTACCCAATATAAGATTAAAAACCAATCCTTAACCTTTCCACCTTGTAAAAGTATAAAATATCTCATAGACAGAAATCGAAGTTTTGTCAAAAAGCAGATGTCTAGTCTTCATTTAGAGACGTCTGGAACACCACAAACTTGATCCAATGTAGATTCACAGAACATAATGGGTGTAGAAATGGATGTTCTACTTAAGGCACTGTCAATCATTAGACAGATACATGCTGCCTAACGTGATCCAAGTAATTACTTAATGAATGTGACCAAGTTCTCAGGTTTGAAGTAGGCCATTGTTTCAAATAAAGCAAGTCGCAAGCAATTTACTTACACAAAAATTTAATTATGCACATTTCTTTCTTTTTAAAAAGAAGCTTATGAGAGTTCTAAAAGTCCTTCATTATTTTAAGACAGCAGGTCATAAATTAAACAAACTTGATTCATTACTCTACTATGATTTACTCTGATTTTGTTTTATTGCGCAGGAAAGCTGAATCCATAAACTCAATATGCTCAGATTCTATTCATTTACGTATGTACTCGATGTTCCTGCAAATGATATGTGGGTGCACAATTACTCGGTTCGCATACACAACACCCTAGTTTGTGCATGTTTATGGCGCAGTGATGAAAGTTACATATTCATTAAGGAAAAAACAGGAAAAGGAACAGAGCTGTTATTTTGCTTATGTGATAATGACATTTTTGGTACAGAATCAACTTGTTTGTTTGTTTTCTTAACCCATAACCTTTAAATGAACCAAAGACCAAAGAGCTTAAAAGGGTCCGAATATACTCTTTTTTTTTTTTTTAAATAAAAAAAGGCATTTGTAGTTAAATACTAATACACTTTAAAGGTTTTGGTTTTTAACTGATGCATCAGGTGTATTAGATTCAGACGGCTTTGCTATAAAGCAGAATGCTAAAAACACCAAGATTATGAGATTAAACATGCGAGATCCAGGATTGATTAGATTTTGGAAAGAAAATCTCTGGGTGCATAAATTAGGCAGATTTTTGTTTTTTAACTCGGTACGTTTAGTTTCTGTAATGCTTCGGAACAAATATTAGAAAGTTATGATTTTATGAATACTTTTTCAGCTGATATACTGTCATGCATGCACATTTGACATTCTATTAGTTGTTATTTGAGGTCATGGCTTCATGCTGTAATAAAAATTATACTGCGATCTACATTGATTTTTGCCTTGCACTTTATTGTAACCATTATTTGAGGCAATATTTGTGCATCAGACTCCCAGGCAGCTGTCTTAAACACTTAATATAACAACCCATTTCATTACTCTGGAACAAAACAGATTTTCCTGTAGTTTCTGTTTAACTTTATTATCCATTTCATTTTTAAACAGCCATGTTGTCTCGACAGCCTGTGGTGGAATTTGTCACACATTTCACATCTACAAGGGACGTTCAGTGAAGGAAGTCAAACTGGGACATTTGATTGTGCAGAATAGCAGAACATAGTTATGAAAGTAAAAACTTCCTTTATTTCTCTATATAATGTCCCGCTAC
Organism: Channallabes apus; assembly: GCA_030522415.1. Classification (NCBI taxonomy): domain Eukaryota; kingdom Metazoa; phylum Chordata; class Actinopteri; order Siluriformes; family Clariidae; genus Channallabes; species Channallabes apus. Next base: position 10,151,948 of record CM060109.1, on the reverse strand, counting down.
ACTAATGCACTTATCCCAGCGTTGCACCAGTGCTTGAATACCAAAAAGATAGAGCATTTTGGAAAATCCTGCTTCACATCTGGAACACTTGCTTCCCTCTGGCCTCCCAGGAACTCCTTTAATGGCCAAAACATGTGGAAATGACTTGGAGCGAGGTCAGGACTGTATGTGGGAGTAACTGAGTAATGTACAAGTGGTGTTGGTGAATGATTGTGTAAACAGTTCCCACTGTCTCCTACACAAGTTGGTAATAAGTTGCATTTAAATATAAAAAGATAAATAAGTTTTATTGCTTCATTCACTAGAAATTTCACCGCCAGTCCCAGTTTGGCTTGAACACAACTTGGATAACATAAAGCTATACAGATTTAAATATTTAAAGTCATTGCTACACTATTTGACAGTTGGTGTTCAAGGAAATATAAAAGTTCAGCAGAATAAATACTAATTAAAATGCATAGAGGTGAATTTGTCTATATTTTTCATGTTGCATTAATACAAAAAAATGTGAACAATGATGTAGATTGGAACACTGAATATACAGTATGTTTCTATTGAATTTTCCTCTTATAAGTCATTTTATGGGACATGTTCCCCAAAGCCCCTTCTGTCATTATGAGGAACCATTGCATATTTACAGTATAGAGTTGTAACTTGGTTTGCAAGTACAGCTGAAAGTGATGTCATAAGGGTCCTTGATGATGGATAATAAGTTTCGCCAACATGCATGCTCTAATTAAACTGCGGTGAGTTTTAGCAGCGGGACTTCGTGGATGTGGGTAGAGATGGTGTTGGAGTAAGTGCAGAACTAGACCTGACATCCTTGGGGTTTCATACTTTAAATCTCCATCGTTCAGAAAGAGCAAGCGCACCTATGCAGAACAGGATGAGGAAAAATCATCAATAATGTCAGCATAGGACATGATCTTTCCCCCAGCGTAATGCTTAATCCTCATGATGGCCAGACCACTCAAATGTTTTTGTGATGCTGAAGATCTAAGGTAGCTTTTGATACACTTAAATTGTAAATCATTTCTGTCTTTTATTGGTAGGATGACTGCAGTTGCAAAGGATAGGATAAAGGGTTTCTAGGTTTTTCTAATGGAGAAAGGAAAGCTTCTCAAAAGCAAGTCATGCTATCTGCTGGCAAATCAGGTAAACCCTGAATCGTGTGTGCCAGAGCTATTTCACTGATGTCACAGTCATCTCTGAAGGTTAGACTGTTTTCAGCTTCCATGCGGGGAGCCTTTAAAGATTCACTGGACATCTGAGAGGCAGCGTTGAAGTCCAGCACCACTCCATATTTGGTTTTCACCTGGTTAAGTGTAGCAAATCTCTCATCTGTGGATGTGGCCGTGTTGAAGAAGTCATCGGTTCAAAAGGGGTCTCATAGCTGAAACACCTCTTGCTGTTTCTCAGTCCCTTTTCCTCCAGAAAAGCCTCCACACTCATGCTTTTGGCTGTTGTTTGGGCCTCAGGGAATCATTTCCCAGCATGTAATTAGGGAGGCTTTTGCATTTGAGATTCAATTCACTGTTATATCTCGCTGCACTCAGGCGGATTGAAGGAGCTGGTTCAGCGTATTTGTCATTGCCAGTATCTCATACGCCATATAGCAAAGTAAATCGACAAACAGTAGGACTCGGACTTGCTCCGAAAGTGTTTGCGCCTCCACTCTGGCTTCCAGGAATGTGTCCTGAACCTCAGACGCCTGATACCTGATTGTCCAAACACGTTCGAACGCGCTCTCCCTGCTTACTCTTTTTCTCCAGCTGAAAAAGAGCCGAAGAGCTTTTGTTAATGCCGCAAAATCTGATGTGTGTGAATGTGTGTGTGCCCTGCGATGGATTGCCACCCTGTCCAGGTTGTACCCCGGTCCTGGGATAGGCTCCAGGCCCTCCCGCGACCCTGAATACAGGATAAATCGTTATCAACGATTCCTGAGTAAGTGAGAATCCTGGACATTTGCTTGTCGTGACTGATGTCAGGTATACAGTTCGAAATAAGGGAGTGTCTTACTTAACCCATAAAATTCCAGACCCATTTTTCCTTCACTACAGAACATTATGGCAAACAAAAAAAGCAAGGTTTTTATTCATTCATTCATTCATCTTCTATACCGCTTTATCCTTATACACAGGGTCGCGGGGGACCTGGAGCCTATCCCAGCAGGCTTAGGGCACAAGGCGGGGTACACCCTGGACAGGGTGCCAATCCATCGCAGGGGCAAGGTTTTTAAATGTAGCTTGTTTTATCCCATGTGCAGGTACTATCCACTCACACCACCATGGAAATGATGTCATGGTTTCATAAATTCATAACTGCACCAGGATGTTCATTAGACTCTGTCACTTAGGGGCTTCATGAGTTAAAGCCAAGGATAAAGCAGAATAAGGAACTGTCCAGAACATTTAAAGGGTATGTGACACCTGTGTCTCCATGGGTTCTCTAGGGCTACGTCTCTACAGTTTCCAGAATCTTCTCCCTCACAATCTGTAGCAGCTTTTTATTTTTGTATGCCCTTTCCAAGATAATGAGCATGTGTCCCCCCTCCATCTTTAAGCTGACTGAGATGAACGTGCTCCAGTTTTGTCAGTAATTCAACCTATTTTAGGGACTTTCCCGTATCTGGGTGGAGGAGTTTGTCTGATGAACTCCTGACTGTTGCAAAGAAGAATCATAAGTTAAGGTTATATACATCCATCCATCTCGGAACATCTGTATTCCAACCAGGGACCGTGGAGGGCAATGGTGACCATTGTATTTATTTCCATTTTTGTTTGACTGTGGTCTATGGAGAATTTGGGTACGCCAATTAGCCTAATCTGCCTGTCTTTGGACTGGGGGGAGGAAACCTGAAAACCCGGAGGAAACCCACCAAGCACAGGAAAAAAACAGGCAAACTCCATGCACACAGACCCAACTAGGGAATCGAACCCAGGACCTGGAGGAGCAAGGCAACAGTGCTAACCACTAAGCCAACTTAAGGTTAAATGAGGTTTAAGGTCTATTTATTTAATATTTTGCTTAATTTACATGTCTTCTCTAAATGCTTCGATTGTTTTTATATGCAAAATATAATTATAGTGTTGGAAATTGGTAAGATTGGTAATATTTTTGGGTGGCTGGAACGGATTATCTGCATTTACATTATTTTCTATGGGAAAATGCATTTTGCAATACGCAATTTCACCTTAAGAACCGGAGGGGATTAAATTTGTATGCCGAGGTACCACTGTGTTTGTCCAGTTGTCCGTGCCTTCTTTATTAGTTTGTTGGCTTTTGTAGAAAATATCTTACAAAAGTCTTGCTTTTGATTCAAATAGTTTTTTTTAAAAGGATAAAGCAGAATAATGACGCAGTTGACCAAAGTGCTGTACAGTGCTGTCAAATAGCCGCAGACACAGAAACAGATTATGAAATAAAACAAAATAAAAATAAAACAATAATCAACAATAAGGAGTTCAACCACATTGGATAAAATGCACAAATACAAGATTGAGTAGGAAAGTCGGCTCTCGGTTATCTTTTCCCCATTTGATATCCGTCTCTGTAATAATCCTGCCTTGTCTTTAGGGTAAGAAAAATCCAGGCCTGATTTGTATGGATCACTGTGCACTTCAGAAAGTCTGAAAGGCCAATGCGCTGGGTCATTTGGTGGAGCAGCAGCTATTCTATTAGGGTCTGCGCTGGTCGTATTTGATGTTGGATGTACGCCTCTGGTTCTGCCTGTAACGCCCGAGGCTGCATGTACTTCACCTGAGTCTGTTATTTAGTAAAGACAGGTTTTGTGGGTCTGCGTTAGATCCGCCTGAGTCGGTGATTGTACTCGCTGTTGATCCAGCATCTCCGTACTGACAAACATAACATAGCACCTTTAACTTATCTACCTTAACATTAAAACTCAAAACCGACCTGACCCTTTGAGGGACCTCCATGTATCAAACCTGTATGTTCAGCACATAGCGTGGAATAGAGTGTTTAAACTGGCCTCACCAGGTTTTCAAATGGCAAATACTATTTATATTATAGCTTGGCTCAATGCAAGATGGTTATTATGTACTGAGTGATGTGCATTCATATTGCCCTGGATGCTCAGCTAATCAGCATCCAGTCCATTGCTTTTCATCTTGCATTAGTCCAGAGATGTATCTAAGCCATATCTAAAGGAAAAGATAATCGTTGTCTTGTTTTAAAATGATCCGGGATGCCGTCAGACCTTTATATCATCTGTGCTGGTCTCTGATGAGGTTGCTGCTGAAGAGAACGAGTTTAATTTTATGCAACTGCATATGAACTCATGCTCATATGAGACACGTTTATCTTTTCTGACCCGCTGTTTGTAAACACCATCGCCCGCTGGCTTTGATCAGCATTAATAAATTGCTATATCTCACTCTCACTTTTGTCTGGTATAAAAAAAAAAGAAAAAAAAAGCAAGTAAGACACAGATGCAGTGCCCAGCTATGTTAGCAAGACAGACAGAGTAGAGATGAGGAGATGCACTGCAAGCCAGTACATCGACTGAACATAACTGTTATCTGCTGACATCAAAATTAGAGAGAAGAGAACACAAATTTGCCTGAATGCTCTTTCTGCAGGTTACTCTCATCCTGACATGGTGTTTTCCCCCTCATTTTATACCCAGAAGGATAGTTCTGCTTTGACATGATGGGGAGGCGAGGCCTTGGGGAATTTGCCGCGCCCTATGCAACTCGCATATCCACAATTGGAAAAAAAACGAAACAAACAAAAAACCTTCCTTCAGCTTCACTATTTAAATATTGGCGATTGATATCTTACCTTTTGTCCTTCGAATGGGGGAGCTTTCTATAAGTAGACAAACATTTATACACATGATCACCTACAGTATTCTTATATATGGATATACTGTATATAGTGCATCTTAAAAAGTCTGTAAGGTCAGTAAAATGTTTTATATTATATACAGAAATGAAGGGAGTTTTCACTCTCATAATTGTGTTCTGTTAATCTGCACAATCAAAAGTCCTGGTTTGACTTGAACTCCCCTCACATATTGGAATTGTATACGTACATTCATACATACTAATTAGTTTGTGTAAGATTTGTATCTCTCCATTTTTATGAAAACCTGGGTGTAATGTATAGAAATAAATCAGACTGACTTTCATCTCTGCAAGATGATCTTAAGATTAAATATTAAATTAAAATTTTCATACAGGCCTATGATAACAGGCTGAACTCTAACTGAACCAAATAAAGTTGAAACATGGTTGCGTCGTACAGTGTGTTATAAAGATTTTTGTCTTTGGAGATTTGGAAAGTTAGGCCGATGCTGCTGAAATAATTGGCACCTCACTTTTGGAGTGTGTGTGTGAGATATAAAGCAGTAGAATATCTGCAGCTCATTTAGTAATTTATTTCTGCACCACTGGGCTCACCAAACCTTCTATTGTCACGAAAGCCATGTTTTAAATGTGCTTATGTAATAGAGTATGTACATGCACTTAGTGCTGATCAGCTTATTTGGGATATTGCAGTAAATAATTAAATACGACAGGGAACACTAAGCAGAAACCAGTGGATCTGTGATAATCATTGTCCCTATAACAAAGGACTCCTAGAACATAGTTCAAGACTACAACTTCCAAGGAACTGAAACCTAATAATATACTGTAGGGCCCTAGGAAAACTGGCCTGCGGAAACATAATGGATCAGAACACGGGCTCTGTGAAAATATAATTTTGGGAACTTGGGGCTCTGAGAACATATTGTTCTGGGGCACAAGTAGATTGGGCCACAAGAAAAAAATCAATACATCCATCACAGAGGTTTTCTTCTATGGGACCTTTTTGAGCGAATTCAGGAATGTAGGAATTGAAGGAACATGGACCATAAGGCTCTGGCAAACAGAACATCAGACCATCAGAAAAGTTTAATGGCCCTCTATTCTTATATTGCAAGGGTTAGATGTTCCCAGAGCCCTATATTCCTATCTTCCTACAATGTGCTATTCTATCAGTGGCGGCTGCTCTAAGACTACAAGGGAAGCTCAGCTTCCTCTACTATGTCAGAAAATAAATGCTCATATATGCACTGTCGTATGTATATTGGTTTTAATAAAAGTGCTCTAGAACGCATTCAACTTCATGACTAGCTCGTTCAGAATCAGGTATTTATTGTAGATTGTTTGACGCGATTTTCTTGTCATACATTGCCGTGCAGCACAGCGCGTTAAACCCTCCTGAAGCCCAGCTTCACTGGAGCTCTATGGCGAAGCACAGAGGAGCTTTTTTCACTGCAGAAAAGCTGGACGGTAATTGGATAAATGCACTAAAATCGTCATTTCCAGGGAAGCTCAGCTTATCTGGGAGTGAATGGAACAGTGGGCGGGCCGGGACGCTGGGCTGCTGCATGATGATTGGAGGAGCTGTTTAAAGGGTGGAACCACTTTTTTGATTGATAGCATGTCTTAAGTATACATCAGCACTACAAAGATTCGAGTTCAGTTCCATGCGGATTTGCAGGTGAAGTGGTACGACGAACTGCGGCACTCTGTATTGTTTGCTGGTGATATAAACAATTTTTGTTTGTACAAATCATTCTTTAAATAATAAAAAAAAAAACATATTATAGCGTTCTTGACTTTGCTCCTTGTTTCAGCATTGTAAAGTTAGTTCGTTCATATAATTAAAGTAGCTTGTGTAGTTTTCTTTGGGATTGTAGGAATTGAAGGAACGGGGACCATAATACTCTGGGAGCATTTGGCATGGGGAACATTGGATCTTCAGAACATACAGTAGAGCCATAAAACCTTGGGGATAGATACTGTAGGTAGATATATGGATGGATGGATTGATGGATGGATCGATGGATGGATCGATCTATCCCCAGGGTTTAGTAGCCCTATGTTCTTATATTCCAAAGGCCAAAGCTCCATATTCCAAAGATCCTACAATGTAGCATCGTACGTATGTAAATAGGGCTCTTGAACCATGTGGACCTCGGGCAATAGTTCACGGAAAATATTGGCCCCCTACATCCTGGGAACATAAATTCCTAGAAGTACGGGGTCATAAAGGCTCTGGTAACAGCCGGCTCAGGTAACAGAAGATGTTTACAATACATAAACATGGAAAACATTGACTCATGAGATCATAGGGACCTGGGAACATAGGAGCATAAGGTCATGGGACCACAGGGTAGTAAAGACTTTGGTAACACAGGATGTTTAGACCACCAAGCTCTGAAAACACTGGATCATGAGAACATAGGGAGCTGGGAACAAAGTCATTATGTCACATTGGCCTGAGAACACAATGCCATTAAAGTTACATAGAGGATAGATGGATATATACTGTACAGAATGGTCATGTATGGTCAATACAGTAGGTGGATTGATGGATCTAATCTCATGGTTCAATGGTCTTGTGTTCTTCTATTCCAGGGATCAGATGTTTCCAGAGTTCTACAGTATCTTTCTGAGTTTCTATATTCTTAGTAAACATGGATGATGAACCATATGGACCTGTGTCTGTAGTACACTAGAAACATTGGTCCTTGCATCCTGGGAACACAGAGTCCAAGGAGGCCAAGGTCATAAACCGTTGGACCCCGAGAACATTCGGTCCCGGGAACTTGAAGCCATTGAAATGTGTGTCTGTAGGAACATCGTGCTCTGGGAATAAAGTACATTGGGTGTGTAGTGTAGGGTCTTGAGAACATAGGGTTCATATAGGACTCAAAAAAACCCTACAAATGATGTAAACAACTTGCCTGCTATAGCAGTTACCCAGTCGTACTCCGGATGATATACAGTATCTAACACAAACCTCTTATTACCCGCTATCTGTCTTTAGACCCGCTATTTGACATTGTCACTTAAAAAACGTGAGTTAGTATAATTATGAAAGCACAATCTTATTTCACAAAGATGTAAAATAGGTATTTGATTAGCATGGGTGTGAAATAATAACAGTGAGAACAAGATCAGAATCCACTTCAAGACATTGTCAGAAAGGGAGTCTTTTGTTCTTTTGTCATTCCCTGAGTCATTTCCTACCGTTTCATCCCAAAGGAACGGAGACAGAATACAGATGAAAGAACGGATATTCACGTTCTTAAATTGGCTGCATTCAATTTGAAAGCTTAATTTAGAAACTTGATCCAAACAGCTGATAATTTCTTTTTTGTCAGTGAGCTAATAAAAGATTTGCCTGCTCGGTTTGATTAACCATCTACTCGTCTGTTGAGGATTGACGGCTATTATCTCATCCTGATCAGGGAGGCAATGTGCCGTACAAAAATAAATCTCACAAACTTTTTTAACCTGTATGAATAGAGTCATTTCAAAATGCCTGTTTTCTATTTACGGTAGTATGCTTATTATGTGAAATTTGTGCAGGTATTCAGAAATGTCGAGTGCTTGGGCATTTATTTTTATGTTGCTACTTGAGCTAAGCATGGCTCTTATTTCACAGCTCATTACTCACTCGACCTTCTTGAAATTAGCCTCAACCAAGCATGTAAATATGGATTGTAAAAGAAAAAAAAAGACTAATTTTATAGAATGTTTTCACTAAACATATTAAACAGCCATCATATAACAGTGTAGTGATGAAATACATTTCTGAAACTGTTCTTGCAATAACAGTATTGTCAAGTGCATTTGAAAACCCATTAAGTACCATGATCAAACTGGCTCTCACGAAGACCATCCCAGGAAGGCATGGCCGAAACTTACCTCGGCTGCAGAGGAGAAGTTAATCATATCTTCTCAGCATGCTCCGATGCCCTATAATATTTTGTGACTGGCTTCAAATGTTCCAAATATGATTGTGTCCCATAAGTAAAGTCAGTGTAACATTCCAAAAACAACACATCCATCCATCCATCCATCCATCCATCCATCCAACCATCCATCCATCCAACCATCCATCCATCCATCCATCCATCCAACCATCCATCCAACCATCCATCCATCCAACCATCCATCCATCCATCCTCTGTATTGCTTGTCCTATGTAAGGTCATAGAGGGACTGAACGCTGAGGACAACCTGAATGGGATGTCAACCCATTACAGGCACAAGCACACATACAACCAAACATATTAAACTACAGAAAACACCAGTCAGCCTGTCAAACCTGTGCTTGTTGGGTTTCCTCCTACAGTCCGAATACATGCAGTTTAGGCTAACTGTCGTTCCTACATTTTCTGTAACGTGTGAGTGTGTCTACCGCACGTCAAGCCCTAAGTCTCATGGGATAGGCTCTAGGCCCCTCCATGACCCTGTATACAGGATAAAGCGGTATAGATGATGCCGATGATGAGTTTAGCTGATCGATTATGCAATATAATGAACCAAATTAATCAATATTCTGATTTAGAATTGATGCACATTTTCTTTTGTTATTTAGGTCAACTTACAACCATTAAATGATCTAAAATGTAATAATACCTTAAAAAAATACGTTTAGGCATTTAGTAGATGCCCTTATCCAGAGTGACTTTTATCTCATTATACATCTGAGCAGTTGAGGGTTAAGGGCCTTGCTCAAGGGCCCAAGTGTTCGTTTGTGGGGTTAAAACCTAAAACCTTCTGAACCATAGTCCAATGCCTTACCCACTGAGTTACCCCTGACTCTGACCACTGCAGCTTTTGTGGAAAATATAAACCACTTACTGTACATCGTTCGGAAATACTCATGTTTTGCGAGATTGAGGTATGACATTTAAACAATCATAAGCAAGTTACATGGCATTGATACTTTTAGTAGTTTTTCCTTCCAAATCTATACAAAATATAGCTACTTTAGACAAATGAGACAGTAAACATTGTTGCCGTTGAATCAAATTGAAAATCACAGCCACTAAATCTAATAAATCCAATCAAATCAATCGACGGTCTACCTGTGATTGACAACTGTAGTTACCCTGACTGTTTTAGTTGTGCTATTCACATTGTAGTTTAACTGTTGCTTTTTAAAATTTGATCTGACGTTGCATTATTGTTATTGCTTTTCGTCTTTTCTGATTTGTATTTGTGTGTTTTTTTGGGTTTCATTATGGGTTTTCTCCTTAGAGGCCATCATACTCAAAATAGACACGTTAGGCTTCAGTGTCCCAGATAGTGTGGTACAAACAAGCAAGGGATCTGAGGGGAATTTGTTAGACAATATATTGATGGTGGATGCTTTTTATTTATAGCGTCATGCTCGAAAGGAAATTTAGAGATGCGGATGTGCATCTACGTAGTAACAAGACAGTGATCAATAAAAACCCTTTGCATCAGCTGTTATTTGTCTTTAAACGCAGTGACCGTCATGAGTTTATCATTTCAAGTTATTTAAATGGAACAATTGGCTGTGGAGGGGCAGTCACCCCTGAATCTTGCTCTAGTGCCTTTTCATTGGGGCTGAAATTGAATTCCAGTGAACCGCAACATTAAAGGCTCTCTGTGTGATGTCCAGTGTAAAGTCTCCATGAATAATACCATATTGCATGATGAAACACTGTCTTTTTCAAGATGAAACACCGTTTTACTGCCCCTGTCACATATGGTCGTGACTTTTATGAAACTTCTTTCCCCCGCTTGGCTGGATGACATGTGAACTTCATTAAATCTCAGAGCTTGTTGAATAAGTCTTGAGGTCGTGGAGGAATACAATCATTTTCTTTCTTTTTTTTCCTCCCCAAAGAATACAAAGCCGATTCTCGAGCAAGCAAGGTTGTCGTGTTGGACATTCTTTATGTTGGATTTCTCGTCGGATTCCTGAGAGGAAGTGAACGCACGTGCTTTTCCCTGGCACTGCCTCCGAGGGTTATCTGGAATCAATTTTCTGAGACCTGTGTTATTCCGCCGATGATGTCATGTTGAAAAAGTGCAGGCGCACTCGCTGGAGTTCAGAGGATTGTAACTTTTGGCTCCCGAGCACATTTCCAAGCATTTAGTCCAACCTTTTTGTTTTTTTTAAACTCTAACCAGTGAAGTGACACACATGGATCGGGTTAGCTGCAGAATTGGAGTGTGTTGAAGATAAAAAGGAAAGAGATTCTCCATTTCAGCACCTGCAATTTATCTCCAGTCTCTCAATGCTGAGCGTTCTGTTGGATTTCACTGTGTCCATTAAGAGCCCTGTTGATATAATAGCTCTCTGTAGCGGCAGCTCATTTCTCCAGGAAACCATCGATTACTTCATTGTATGCATCACTAGGTTCATTATGCAGAGGCTTTTGTGTAGCATTAATATCCGAGTTGTTTAGACTGGACATATATTAAGTGTTCTGTTTCGTTATTTGTCCAGCCACTTCGTCCAGACTGATTGTACAGTGTATATATATATATATATATATATATATATATATATATATATATATACACACAGTATTCGGTCCCCTTGAACTTTTCCACATTTTGTCACATTACAGCCACAACCATGAATCAATTTTATTGGAATTCCACGTGAAAGACCAATACAAAGTGGTGTACACGTGAGAAGTGGAACGAAAAATCATACATGATTGCGAATACTTTTGCAAGCTACTGTATATACAGGTCCTTCTCAAAAAATTAGCATATTGTGATAAAGTTCATTATTTTCTGTAATGTACTGATAAACATTAGACTTTCATATATTTTAGATTCATTACACACAACTGAAGTAGTTCAAGCCTTTTATTGTTTTAATATTGATGATTGTGGCATACAGCTCATGAAAACCCAAAATCCCTATCTCAAAAAATTAGCATATCATGAAAAGGTTCTCTAAACGAGCTATTAACCTAATCATCTGAATCAACTAATTAACTAAAATATATGTAATGAATCTAAAATATATGAAAGTCTAATGTTTATCAGTACATTACAGAAAATAATGAACTTTATCACAATATGCTAATTGTTTGAGATAGTGTTTCCCACAAGTCTGGAATATACTTGGGCTGGTACTGTAGTTCTCCGAATGGGCACAGCACAAAAGTGGTGTGTATATATCGGGCTCAGGATTGTGCAGTATGTACCTGTAGTGACATATACTTTTTTTCAGTGCAACCTAGGCAATATGATGAACTGAATTTTTTAAGTGTTAATCCGTGTTTTTTTTTCAAAAGAAGAGCCAGTTCACCGTGCAGAACTATGTACTTCTGCAGAGCATGTGTGGCCATCTGTATAGCCTTCTTATTCTTTTTACAGCAGCTGCCATTCCTTGCATTTACTGCCTCTGTAGCGCCCGATTCTAGTTAATCGATCATGGATGCCGTCGTTCTCCTGTATTTTCAAACTGGATAGGCAAATATACTTGCATGGCCGTCAATATACTTGGGCGGTGATGTATATTTCATTATGGAGAAGGTGATTAAATAGCTGCAGACAGCTGGTAGAAATGTGGACCGATACTCTAAGGAAGATGAAAATTTCTTAAAGAGAATTTTAAATAAATGTTGACGAGATGCGGATTCATCACTATGAGCCTGAGAGTAAACAGTAGAGTATGGAGCGGAAACATCCTCAATCACCAACCAAGAAAAAGTGCAAAAGTCGACCATCAGCTAGTAAATTGATGCTTACAGTTTTCTGCGATTCTCAAGGGCCAGTATTGTAATATTATCAGGAAAAGGGTTCAACAATCAACAGTGAACTGAACTTGTGATTAAACGCGTTTTGTTCATGCATGTCTGCAAATTTCTTTTTTTTTTCTCCCTGATTTAGTCGTGTCCAATTCCTCCCCGTCACTAGGGGGCTCCACATTAAGGCTACTCAGTCGGGAGGGCCAAAGACTATCACGTGTTTCCTCTGAACCATGTGACGCCAGCAGATCGCATCTTTTTGAACTGCTCTCTCACGCAAGGTTGGGAGAGCAGAACACACATGGAGGACAGCGCTATCCGCTCCTTCCACTTGCGCGAGCTCACAAACGCCCCTGATTGGCTGTAGAGCCGTAATTACTGTAGGCTACAGTAAGTACCTCTCATCCCTCTGAAAGAGCTCGGCCAATCAGCTCTCTTTAGACCTCCGGATGCAAGAGGTTACAGCATCACCCGGGAATCGAACTCGCGCATATTGTTTTTCATTTCTAGTTTTTATACCAATTTATTTACTTTGCTCATGATGGAAACACCATAATGAAGTTATGGAGCTATATGGTGCATACAACTTGGTAGTTACACTTGGCTGAGTTGTGTGGTTGGCAGACACTTGACCATATTTCCTCATAACTCTGAGTAGGTGCAGGAGTAAGATGCAGAATGCACATGTCGACGCCAAGCATGTTTCAATACAGTGAGCTGAGCTAAAACTGTGACACAGTAGTCTGTGGTTACGTCGTCTGTAGACGGGACAGCTGGAGACAGAGTTCCAAAGACAAGACGACAAATGTTGGTACTGTAGCTCATGCAATCAGTTAATGATTGCGGAAGGAACCAATTATTTGCATTTTGTTAGAGGGAGGATGTTTTTATATGTTTTTTTTTCTTTCTAAAACTACTTTTAAATTTAACTTTCAAAATATAGATATAGTTTTGCAGCTTGGTTTCCCTTTTTCCTTCCCTGTCCTACATCATTATAGAAATATAATCCAAACATGGTGGGTTGGATGGAAGAATGGAAAAATCTGATTCAACAGGCTTCATGGTGCCACCGAAATTCCCCAAAACATGTCGTGAAAACCAGCTCAATCTCAATGCTGATTATTATAAACTTCTTCACCTAGAATAACCCATTCGCCCTGTTAAAATGCATTTAGCTCAGACAGCTGAGTGATCTTTTGTGTTTCACTGTTCTTGCCACTTTTAAGCACACACTGTTTAATGAGAGGTCATGCTTCATTAAAACTGAAAAGTCTTGTCTTCATTACCAGTCCTACTTAGTCCTGCGTGTCCAACCTGGTTTAGCTGATGCTGAGAGCGCCTAATAGTGACATTATCATGGATCGTTCCTCTAATAGCCAGTGACTTTACTGCCGGGAGTACGGAAGCGAGCCGAGGGTCGAACGGGTCATTTCCTGCAGCACTTCAAGGATTTTGTGTGACCCCCTGGTGGTCGATACAGGATGTACAGGCACAGAGCAGCGGGAGGAAGTTCCAGACGGAAATCCATGGCTAAGATTTTCACAAACCTGCATACCCACGCAGCCACATGGTCCGTTGCTTTATAAAGCTCTATTGCTTGCACTGAGACGAATGGGCAAAAAAGAAAAAAGGGTAAACTCTTGACTTTGTCTGACTTTCACAAATCTCTACTCATTTCCCATCTCGCGTTCGCGCGGGAGCAGATTACCGTATGCTAATTCTCCCCAGAGAATCAAAACCCTGCGTCTCAGCATGTCTCCGTGCAATAGGCATGGCTGCGTGTGCCGAGTCCTTTAGAGCCGATTGAATTATCCTCGTCAGACTACTGAGAACGAGGAGAAGGCTTTATTCTAAAGTGGAAATCTGTAATATATTTTGGATGAGCTTGCTTTTGTGGCTCTGATGGGTTTACAGAAGCCTGGAAAAAAAAAAAAAAAAAAACAGCAGAGACGAAACAACCCTCGTTGCTCAGCCACGACTGGGTTGACTGACGGATTTTTTTTGTTTCATCATATTGGTAAGAACCATTCATTAAGGCCTAATGGAGTCTGTTCAGTTGAGTGTGAGCGCTGTAGCGACGGGATGCCTTTGGCTAAAACTATTTGTAAGAATTCTCCACAGGTCCCACCCCTGATGTGCAAAACCATTTGGCTTCATTTAAAATTTCTATTTTTATGGCACTATTAGAAGGCCGTGATTAGGATTTGGTCAATTGCATTCATAGCTGTTAACCTCAAGGCAGGCTTAATCTTCCTACAGTCCTTCACAATGGGGTAAGAACGGATATGTTTGACAGATAGCATCTTAGTGTTCACCAGCTGGCTACTAATTTGTCCTTCTGTTCTTGCAGAAATTGTTTTATAGTTTCTGTGCACAATGGGAACGACACGAAAGAACATCCAAATCATTGTGACCACCAACGCGGGAGAAAATCTGCTACGAGTGTAGTGATTTGCCAGTTCCGTTATTACCTGCCATTGGTACAAATAGTCTCTCGCTTTTTTTCTTTCTTTTATTTTTTTTACCCCCATACTGGACGTTTCTCATCCTTCCATCATGGTGTAGTGTTTCAGTACAATTTTGAGCTGGGAAAACCTTGCTGAGATTAAGCAGCTGTCCTGCACCTGACACTGGTGATCATTCTGATCGCTGCGAGGTCACGATTTGATGATGTTGGCAAATGAGACAAACCTTTCCAACAGTGCCAGAAAATGGCCTTCGGTGAGGGGATTTGACAGGCTGGCCAGTGCAAAATCAGGAGCTGATCTAGTAACATTTGATTATTATAGACCCTCATGTAGATAAGGGGTGAAAAATTCATTTGTTCATCTTTCTTCTATACAGGTTCACAGGGGATCTAGAGCCTACCCCAGGACACTAATGGCGCTTTTCCACTGCATACAGTAGTACGGCACGACACGGTTCAGTTCTACTCACTTTTGGGGGGTTTTCCACTGGGAACAGTACCTGGTACCTTGTCCTTTTTTTAGTACCACCTCAGTTGAGGTTCCAAGCGCGCCGAACCGTTACCAAAACTAAACTAGTGTAAACTAGGGCTGCAACAACTAATCGATAAAATCGATAATTATCGATAATGAAATTCGTTGTCAACGAATGCCGTTATTGATTAGTTGGGCTGCTCACGTTATTGAGGCGCGCGACCACAAGATGGACAAATACACACACAGATACACAGTCGCTCGCGCAATGGAGTTTACAGGAAAAAGCGCGCGCCTCCAAGGTATGGGAGCAATTTACATTAAACACCTCTTATCGGGCGTTAAAATCGACCGTTTTTCTGCCGGTCGTAGTGTCCGGTGAGCGCGGATGAAGCGCCGAGGGTTTTCTACACATACTGTAGGAGTCAGTGAGTGAGTTCACACCGGGTTTGGTGACGTGTGTTTGTCTGGCTGCGCGGTTATACAGGGTTAAAAAAAATGCATCCACGTTGCATGCAGCTTTTTCTTTGTGTTCAAATCCTAACGAACACGAGGAAAACACTTCTAGTGCGTTTTCTTCACGTTTATTTTACACTTCGGAGGACCGGATATATCCCATCATCCTACACGCTATACACAGGGAAATGCGGGAAAAGGGCAAAATAAACAGAGTGAACCCAGTAGCGGCGAGTTTTTTTTCCTCTCCCTATGTCTCCGTATTACGAGAATGTCTAGTATAGCAAAATGGTCTATATATTTATTTATTTTATTATAATTTTTTATTGAGACAAAAAAAAGGATAAAATACATGAGAGGATCGAAATAATGTATAAACCGTGAAAAGGATGAGACACTTCAATTAAATATCATAATCTGGAAGTCTATTATTCTTCTTATTAAGTTGAATTAATTTAAGAGAATTTAAGTTATTCTTAACAACTGAATGTCAGTGTATTTTTTTTTTTTTTTTTTTTTTTTACTTTTTGTTAAATTTCTTTCATTTTTGTGAAGCTGCTTTGAGACAAGGACCATTGTTAAAAGCGCTATATAAATAGAATTGAATTGAATAACTATATACTGTAAACTTGCCATCTGCAATTATTGTTAAAAACAAAAATGTTGATTTACATAAAATAAGGTTTAAATGTCAAAATTAAAGATAATTAAACTATGTGGCTATTGCATTTTTTAAAGTTTACTTTTATACATAAATAATACCCTGATTTATGGTTTTATATAGTTAAGCAAAACATCAAATTAAAGCGTCTAGCTTTTATCCGATAAAAGTCTAACTTTTTATCCGATTTAATCGATATACATATTATGTATGTATGTATGCAGATGGCAAGTTGATAGTGTTTTATATATATATATAAAACAGTCAACTTGCCATCTGCAATTATTGTTAAAAACAAAACAAATGTTGGTATGGTTTTATATATAATTATAAGCAAACCATCAAAGTAAAGAAGCGCTTAGCGGCATCCGATTAAGCAATTAAGCGAAACAATAATCGACCAACTAATCGATTATCAAAATAATCGTGAGTTGCAGCCCTAGTGTAAACTCCGCTGGTCACTGATTGGCCGGAGAAAATCGTCATTACTGCGTCACCGAACTTGCGACACGAGACACAACAGAACCGCTATATTTAGAAACAGCCAGAGAAGGATCGCACGCACCTTTTTGTATTAACCAAAAATTTTCTTTGGCTGCCATCAGCCTCTTTTGAAACAAACTCCTTCGTCTCGCTGTTAAAAACATCCACATGCCGAGAATGAAGAACACCATGCCGTCGATATGCTCCATTGTTGTGTGTTTGTTTGTGGCGCGTTTACGATGACGTCACGGCAGTAGAGGCGCCGCAACTATGACGACACGTGAATAATCCCACCCACGTTAAAGAGCCGAACTGAGCCGAACCGAAGTGAGCTGTACTGAACCGTGCTGTGCCGTACAATGCAGTGGAAAAGAGGCAATAGGCCACGAGGTGGGTTACAGCCAGGACAGAGTGCCAATGCACACCTAATCTGCATGTCTTTGGACTGTGAGAGGAAACCAGATTAGCCGGAGGAAACCCACCCAGCACTTGGGAAACATGCAAACCTGCGGCAGGAATCAAACTCCCGACCCCGCAGGCAGGAGGCCACATTATTAACCCCTACGCCACTGTGCTGCCTTATTGAACTCTGAGTGGAACCGGGCACCGTGCACTCACACACATGCCTCATTTCCACTACACTGGTGCTGGTGCCCGGTGCCGGTGCCGGTGCCCGGCCGGTGCTGAACTGGGAACCACCCGAGAACCGGCCCGCGTTTACACTAGACAGGAGCTCAGCGGGAGCTGCATGATAATACGTCACAGGCCACGCCCACTAAACAGAAACCAACATGGCCGAAGTCAGTTATTCTCCAGACTATTAAAATGTATTTCAGTATCTCCAAAGGCAGCTTATTCGACGTGTTATAACCGCTGAAACAGAGCGACATAGACAACGATTACGTGCAAGACGACTGGTAAGTTCTGACACCCCGTTAACTTACAATGTGTTTTTTTTTTTTTTTACCGAGATTAGCATTAGCTCAAATGCTAATGGTAATGCTATCTAACTATACTGTTGTTTTTCTTTTTCAACACGTAATTTATGCAGTAAATAACATTTAATATTTACATTTTCAGATCGCCTCAAAACTTTGTGTGCGCCGTAAATCGCCCGTGATGTGGATGTTGCCATCACGGCAAGGAGCTGATGTAAAAGCGGCATTAATGGACTACAACAGACAGGACCAATACATCTGTAGTGTTTTATTGAAATGCAACAGTGCAGACAATTGAAGAACATTTAGCCAAAAGGCAACAAAGTAAAAAAAAATTAAAAAGTGGCAACGAGTACAGTGCAAGCATGTATTTGTAAATTAAACTGTGATTACAATAATAAATTTTAAAAAATGAAGAAAAAAAAACATTAGCTGTGTGTTGTCTGGTTTTTCTCCATAACATTAACCATTCGTTCCAAAAGGCCCAGCATAGCACCTGATGTCTCATCCATTTTATTAAGAATGGCCTCATTCTCCACCGCTGCCACTTTTACACAGCCCCTTCTTTTTTACTTCTTTTTTTTTAAGTACTTTGCAATTTCTCTTGAATCTCTGCGGATATCCAAATTGCTAAAAGCGCTTTAGCTTCCTCCGCACTCCACGTTTGGGTCGCCGCCATTTTATTTTTAGAAAAATCTCCCTATAACTCCGCCCACTGCTCGTGACGTCACGGGTTCTCGGTTCTAGACCAGCAGCGTTTAGGGGCCGGTTCGGTGCTTATTTTAGGGCACCGGCACCAATTTTTATTCTGTGGAAAAGCGCGGCACCGGTTCCAAAATTGGGAACCGGCACGGAACCGGCACGGGAACCAGAGCAGTGGAAAAGGCCTAACAGTTCCCTCCTGCACTGTGCTGGAATTCCGGGGTAGTGCTGGGGCCGCTTTAGATTGGAAACTGAACAATTATATCAGGGTTCACGTGGTGGGGAAAATCTTTACATCATGGAAAACAGTTATTAAACACTTTATTCAGACTTGAAAAAGACTTGAAAAAGATAAAAATGAAAGATTAAAGATAAGTTCCCAAGTAAAAAAAAAGTATGCTAAGTATATTAAATCCTACACTGCAAAAATTGTTAGTCTAAAAATAAGAAACAATTACTACATTTGATAAAAAAATTACCTAAAACTAGTGAAATTATCTGTCCATGCAGCAAGTAAATTTTACTTGATAAGATTTTTAAATCAAGCAAACTGAGTTTGTCAAAGAATCTTAAAAGAAGTTTTATTTTGTGAGACGTCTGGTGAAATAACTAATTTAGCTTATTTTAAGAGCTATTCTATCCAATTTAGGATTTCTGGACTAATAAAGACAAAATTATATACTCATGCTCAGTTTAAGATTATGATATAAAATCAAGTATTAAAAACAAGTAAGTAATTTTTAAAACAAGGCAAATTATCTATCATGTCTGAAAGTCAGATTTTAAATCATGGCAAGTGTCAGATAATTTGCAGTGTAGCGTGCCAAAGCATACTTAAATGTACTTGCAGCCAGACTAATGACTAGTACACTTGAAGTTTGCTATTTTGGAACAACTAATTTTGTACTAAGTGTATTTAAGTTGTAATTAAATTGTAGAAAAGCACAATTTTAAGTGTATTAAGTGTACTTGTGTGTGCTAAAGTGGAACAACTTTAAGTATACTTTAGTACACTTAAAGTATATTAAGCTGTGTGTGTACTAACGTACATACCTGACAGTATTATTAATACACTTTAAGTATATATTTAATGTATTATAAGTACATTACAGCTATTTTTACTGTATTACAAATACATGATTAATATACTATGAGTATATTCTTATTGCAGCAGTAGCTGTTATACTTCTGGCCAATTACAAATACTCATAAAGTACACTTTGTGGTTAATACAAATATACTTTATTGTATCATACAGTACACACAACCTTCTCTACTACTGTAGCGTTTTTCGACACCAGCAGGGAACTTGGAGGACGAGTGAGTTTGGTGGCTACACAATGTAATGACACACCTATTCAGCTATTAGCTAGAACTGGAGAACAGTAGCAGAATGCAGCACATACTGTACACACATATAGATATCACACATGTACACATACTCACACTTGGCCGAAGCCACTAACCTAAACACACGTCCCAAACAGGGTGAACACAAAAAGAACACCTGCCGCAAGGCACGTCGGTCGCAAACCGCCGCCCCGCCCACAATACTGTACTGCAAATGTGTTACCAGTAAATTAAGTGTTTAGGATATGCTAAATGCATTTTCTACACAATAACATGTTTTTGAAAAGCATTACATCAGTAATTATGAGGCAGATTTTATTCATGAGTTCAACAGATTTAATTTGCACAAGGTTGCAAAAAAGCACTACTATACTGTAGTTTATTTGTGCTCAACAAAAGTCAGGTTGTCTTACAAACACACAAACTAAAATATAAACTGGTGTGTGAACACAGACAGACATTAGTATTAGAATCTACAGGTACAGTATTAGTTTAAACCTGGTGTGTGAACACAGACAGACATTAGTATTAGAATCTACAGGTACAGTATTAGTTTAAACCTGGTGTGTGAACACAGACAGACATTAGTATTAGAATCTACAGGTACAGTATTAGTTTAAACCTGGTGTGTTGATTCTGTTACACAGAGACTGAAAACAGGCCGAGAGCTACAGAGCCATTATACCACAAGCAAAGTACAGAACACATTAACAACAACACATTAGACAATACAAACTATAGATTAAAGTATGTACTTAATTTAAAACCGTTAAATTTACCTTATGCCGATGAAAATAAAATAATAACGATACGAACTAACGCACGCGATGATGCAGCTTCAGCCGTTAATTCAAACTAGAAGTGGAGAACTGGGGAGCCAATCAGAGAACGGACAGTCCGAATCTGCCCGCCTCCAGGCTCTGATTGGCTGGTGGGGAGCTGTCTAGTCTCCGGTTGGCTGGAATAGTCGCAGAGTTTACAACGCTGCTGCAGTTTGTGTGTTGCTTTATGACAGTGAGCGGACAGAAGAGTGAGGAGTAAAAACATAAATTATCTTGAACGGCAAAAGTGATTTTGAGCGCGCAGGAACGAGTTTGAGATCGCGCGCGCGAGGGAGAGATTCAGCGTGCAAAAACAAGTCTAAAAGCGCGCGCACGAGAGAGTAGTGCACTCAATATAAGTACATTTACATTTAACTGATAATATACTGAGACTACCGTATATTAAAATTTGTATTCTAATATATACTTTCTGTACATTTGTACAATGATTATTTCGAGCATATTTTAAAAAAATATATATACCAAAAATATATTGAAAAACAAGTTTAAATAAGTATACTTTGGAAATTAGACCAGCCTTTCACTTAAAGTATATTTTCCAATAATATATCTTTGGAACGTGTACAACTATTACAATAATTTTTAAGTATATTTAAAGTTTAATTCCAAAATTTGGTAAAAGCATGATGTTAGTATACTTTTTATATATTAACTGATGGTACAACTTTTTGTTAGTATATTAGCAGTGTATTATCGAGGATTTCAATATATTTGTAATACACTAAAGCGCATTCTTTTTTCACTGGGGTTCTCAAGCCTCAAAACATTTTAGGTGTAAATAATGACTATCACTCAAGTGTTTGTGTGTAATGTGCTATATTTGTGTCGCATGTGTAATGAAGGGTTGGTGTTATGTCTCAATCCAACTTCACTTACTTATATAACCAACAGGCTCCAGCTTCTTTTAATCTCAGTCCTGAATATGGCAGACATATTTTGGACGTTCATATTGTTTTGTCGTTCTTTGCATGCTCAGCGAGTGTGTGAAAATGTTAGCTTGGATGGTAAAAAAAGATCAGCATGTGACTGTCCTCAGACTGCAGTTAAACTGACGATGTTCCTAACAGCAGGTTGATCTTCCACTCTTTTGAGCTGTGTGACTTTTACACACTTCCTGACAACTTTCTACATAACAGATGATAGTGTCAATGAGCATGGAGGACATCTTGCTTTATAATCCTTTACACAAAAAATTGCTCATGTGGCTCAGAGTCCACAGTTGTTTCCGTGAACATTCAGCGTGTGGAACAACCTGGTTTGAACACCAAAGGTGTTCTGTTCGTGCTAGACAACGCCGACCTCATACTGACCATCCATTCAGCTGGGGATTATTGCCACATTATTGCGCCATACAGACCTCACTCCAAGCCATTTTTTTGACATGTTTGGGCCATTAAAGGAGTTCCTGGGAGGCCAGCGTTTCAGATGTGAAGCAGCCGGTCTGATAATAGCACCGATATATCAAGAAAACTTTTTACCTTGATGGTATCCAAGCAGGCGGCGCGGTGGTGTAGTGGTTAGCACTGTCGCCCTGCACCTCCAGAGTCTGGGTTCGATTCCCGGCCAGACTCGATTCCCGTCACTGTGTGCATGGAGTTTGCATGTTCTCCCTGTACTTTTGGGTTTCCTCCATGTACTCTGGTTTCCTCCCACAGTCCAGAGACATGTAGTGTTCCCAAATTGCCCGTAGTGTCTGAATGAGTGTGTACCCTGCGATGGATTGGCACCCTGCCTCGTGCCCTAAGCCTCCTGGTTCCTGGAGAGGCTCCAGGTCCCTGCGACCCTGAATACAGGATAAAGTGGTATAGATGATGAATGAGTGATGGTATCCAACCACTAAGGAAACACTGGGATCAGTGCAGCAGGGGATTATATAGAGAAATAAAGGGAGTTTTTACTCTCATAACTGTGTTCTGTTACTCTGCACAAAAAAACAAAACAACAACAATCAAAAGTCCCGGTTTCACCCCATACTTACTGTTTTGACTATCTAGAACAGATAATCCAATCTGGTTATTAAGTTGATGATCACATAACACCTCAGTTCAGTATTATTGAATGAGTTAAACAGAACTAATGTTTGAAATTCACCAGTCTACCTTCAGGTTTTGGGAGAAAACCAGCCAACGTGAAGGAAATCTAAATGGGCAAGATGTGAAACTCCAGACAGACAGTATAACCCTTGGGCAGAACCTCGGGCTATGATGCAGCAATGCTGCCTGCTGCTCTGTTCAGGGAAAAGAGATACTGTAGATAGCAAGAGATAAAGATAGCTAAAGAGATGCTGAGCGGGTGTGAGAAGGGAAGGGTGTGGGTTTGACCGTGATGGATTTGAGACGGATCACATGCTTCACATTATGTTGTGTTTGGAAGAACACACCGGGCATCACGAGAAATCACGAGTCATCCCTGGGATCGAGGTTAAATCCCACACTAAGACCTAGTGATAGAAATTGAAATGTCTTCTCCGTTCCCATCCCAAGGACGTGATCTATTGCAAATATCGAGATGTTCATTTTGACCTTCAGGAAATTAGTGAAATGGATAAAACAATACTAGAAGGGAAAAACAGAAAAACAACCTGTTGTTGTTCATCTTTGAACAGCATGAAATGAACTGGCCTGGACTATTTATTTTTTTTCCTTGGTCATCGATGCGAGAGACTTGTTCCGCTGTGGCAGATGGACTATGTGATTGCCACCGTGAGGAATCGAGGGGCAGAGTTTCACCTCACTGCTTCACCTTTTTTTTTCTATTTCAATCAGAATCGGCACAAACAGCTCCTGCTGGTAAATATAAACAGACACATGTCAGGGTGCGTTCGCGTTTATTAGTCTGTTTGCGGAGCCTGACTCAGAGCGAAGTTGATGCAGGTTAGGTTCACACTGCGAATAATTAAGTGGATCCAGCAACAACAAACGGCTGGGGGATAAAACTCCAATAATTCATTGTGGCAAAAGATGGAAAAAGTAAACAAACCTTTCGCAAGTGGAATTACAAAAAATGAAAAAAAATATAATAAAAAATCCCCCAAGCAGCGGAAACAAAGCAAGCTGGTGCTCAATACTTTTCTAGATAATGAGATATAAGAGATGGTCTAAATCTCTAAAACTCATCACACTGTTGCAGGGCTGAAGCTCCCTCTCGTTCGCTTTTCTCCTTTCAGCTACATGCAGGTGGCTCGGTTTAATAGCTCACAATCTCCAAAACATCTCCAAAACATACGGCGTGTTTGTTTCCCTTCCTGCAATTGCTCGATTCAAGCTTGAATCCATTTCTCGCTCCAGTCGAACCATGCTAATTTGATTGGAAGTGGACCAAGACCACCTCGCTCAGATGCCGAGTGTGAACACACCAAAGCAGAAAAACACACCAGGTTTCCGTTAAAGAAATAACGACTGCATTTCCTGGCCAATTTCATCCTTTATAATTTTTTAAAAAGCTGACCTGTTGATTCTGATTCTTCATTCTTATGAAAACTATAATTAACAGCATACACATATTTTTTTAAACTGTAACTGTTACATAGCAAAAAAAAAAAAAAAAAAAGGAAAATTACTTGCCAACAGATAAAGACATTTCACGCAATTTTAGTAATATTTACTGTAACTAGCTGTTATTTTAAGAATCTAATAAGTCCATCCATCTAGATACCTCTGCAGTCCAACTAGGGACCCCTGTATTTATTCCCATGTTTACGACTGTAGTAGGACCTCTGATACACACTACTGGCAATTAGGGAAAACCAATCAACTTAACCTGCATGTGGGAGGAAACCGGAGTACCCGGAGGAAACCCACCAAGCACAGGGAGAACATGCAAACTCCATGCATGGGAATCGAACCCGGACCCTGGAGGTCCAAGGACACAGTACTAACCACTAATCCACTCTGCCACCAATCTTATTTTAAGTCGTTATAGATTATGAGGTTTGACTATTATTGAATTTATATTTCACTTACTAAAATGTCATTCGTAGCTGTGTATTCAATCACAATCAAAATTACATTCAGACGTTTCACTTACTCAAAAAAATTGAAAACATTTTCCAGAAGGACTTTGAGAGGTCCAATGGCAGCGTGTTCACCCCGTCACCTGGAGATCATGATTTCGATTCCTGAGTGATCCTGTAGCTAAGAGTCTAGAGAGCAGATTGTTTGCAGTTTCTTTTTTCGTTGGAGACGTGGCACACTCGCACTCACATCAATCAGAGCCGCACTATCCAATCATGGCCATCTGTGCTCATGCAAGTGGAAGGGGCGGATAGCAGTTTTCTCAACGTGTGCTACACCGTCACCAATGTCAGAAAGCTTGCAAGCGTTTCCGTTTTGGTTATCAGTGTGCGTGATCGGAACAGAATCGTCCATACGTGAGGCTGATTCCGGTCTCTGGCTGATCGATCAGTGCATCTACAGTTTCCATTCAGACACACTACACGCTGTACCCTCTCCGTTTTCTGGCCTTCAGACTCATCCGAGGTATGCGTTCACTCCGACTCGCTCCGGTACATATCCTTGCCCGCTCTCTGAAACTCATCTCACGCCGCCACACTTACAAAACTAGCTGAAAGGATCGGATCTTAATGCGCGCAGTACACGTTCTCGTTTGTATCGCACTATGTGTCAGCTTGTCTGGAGCGGCTGCCTTATTTTCCTGCATCATTGGTTATATATTCGTTTTCTTCACCAGCTGGGTTCTATTTTAGGGGGCTGCTTCAGAGATGCTGGCTCAGGCAGCAGTAAGTACAGTAAATCTGAAATAACTATATGGCAGCATTATGCCATAGAGCGATATAATGATTTGCCAAAGCAGGGGAGCGATTGTAGATAATAAAAAAAAAACATTTTAAGAAGCCGAAAAGCAAATCAGAGAAATATCTATTTGTGATCGTAGAGAAATCTAATTGCTGCAAACACCAAATATCGTCAGATAGTTCACGCAGTGTGCTTAGATTCATTTCAGTAAGCGGATAATGGGACAAAAGTCTGGATTTACGTTAATTGCTAATTAACTAGATTTCTCTCCTATTACATTATGCTTCCCTTATTTATTTTCTAAAATATGGAGTGAACATTTTTATTCCGTTCTATACTTCATGCTGTTGGATTCTTCATTTTAATTGCCTAGAAGATGATTAATTTTCTGTACTGTACTTCCAGCTCGAAGCCATATCCCAGATTTATATTAACGCACTCATTCTAATGGTTTATCATTAACGAGTTACACAAGCGCATGCACAGTGGGCATTAAAAAAAAAAAAAAAACGAAGCAAATCTTTCGGTGTGTATTTACACATACTGTAATATTACACTAATAATCAGAATAATGAGGAATACTAATGTATTACATAAACGTCTTAGAATGATAGAATGGTCTGACTTGAACCGGTTCGATCGGAATAAATGTTCAGATGATTAACAGGGGGATGTAAACTTTTGATAGTCCATTTAGTCACTCACTCATCTTGTATACCACTTTATCCTGTATTCATGGTGATGGGGGGCCTGGAGTCTATCCCAGGAGACTACACCCTGGACAGGGTGCCTCACACACATACACACACTCATTCACACACTAGGGGGAAGTTTGGAACGCCAATTAGCCTAACCTGCATGTCTTTGGACTGTGGGGGGAAACCGGAGAACCCGGAGGAAACCCACTAAACATGGGGAGAACATGCAAACTCCATGCACACAGAGACGGGAATCGAACCCGCATCAGTGCTAACCACTACACCACCGTGCCGTGTATAATCGATTAATTTCATATTAACCATGTAAACACTTGATCTGATCGTTTCTGTCTCGCTGGATTGAGTCTATTCTTCCGTGAGCATGTTTTTCCTCCACGTCACACGTGACATTAGATGAGTTTCCAGGAAGGAAATTTTGCCTCCATTCCTCACCAGTAAACTCTATGGCAACTTTCATCATCTGGATATCTGGCTTGCATCTAACCAATCACAGATAAGACTGAATTCGTATCTCTCGCTCTCTCTCTATCTCTATAACGCATTGCTTTTTTTTTTTTTTTTTTTTTAATGAAACCTTGAACCTTTCCACCTCTCATTTTCTAGCACACTGTGCTCCACTCCCAGCGTATGGCTCCTAGAACATTTCTAACGAGACCTTAATGAAGCACAGCTTCACCGAGCCGCCCTGCGTGACATCGCCCTCTCCTCATTGTGTCGATTCAGTGGTAATTAAGTGCTCGTGTAAGTCTGACCTGACGTGCTGTCTTAAGCAGTGGATTGGATCTCCCGTGTGATTAGATTAGTAGTGAAACTATGTTTTTCTTTTCTTTTCTTTCCTTTTTATTGCCTGAAAGAACCTTCTCGCTTGTGCCAACACTCTCCTCGATTAGTCTGGTATTGATCTAAACGTAAATGAGAATGGATATCATTTTGACTGGTGTAGCCGTCGCTTGCTTCTGGCAGGAATTCCCGAGTTTGAGAATATTCTAAGCTGAACTATTTAATTTCAGCAGTGTCCCGGTGACTTTCCTCTTTAGCTTGGCTTGCAATTTCCAGTCTTATTATAGAGATATATAGTGCGCTCTGGTCTGTATTTCGAGAAGCTATTAATCCGTCTCCTGGCTAGCGTCATGCCGAAATGCTGATATCGATATTAGAGAGTGGATTATGGCAGCATACCTTATCATAATTACATCTGAACATCTGACATGAGGTTAATTGACACCTTCCCATTTTGCGCGGGTCTGTTGCTGCCTTTTTATTGTTCCTTCCCAAAAATAAAAAAGTTATTTACTAACGGAATTCGCTCATACCCCAGGAGCTTACGCTTTAATCCCCGAGAATTCGCACGTACTATATTATCACTGACAAAGACGACAGGCCGTTCAGGAACGGTTAAGTAACAGCAGTTTAAATTTATCGTCGAGTACAATAAAGCTACTGGACGGTCCCTAATGATGCAGCAAAGCCACGTGCCTCGGTTTACTCGGGCCGTTTTGACACCCGACACCCGCATGTGTGCGCCATTTGGGAACGGGAAGAAGCTGAAATCGCATTGTCAGTGGAAAGAATCTGTGACATGCGCCACGTATTTATAGCCCGCTCTTAGCTTCGCATGTCGTTTGTAACGTGATACCGTCCACGCAGCAAAGACGGGCTACTAAGCGACCAGCTGTTGGATGGGTCCAGGGTCGTAACCTAAGAGCCAGACGAGCTTGAGCCGTTGAAAATGGCCCTGTCTTGCGGACATCAATCATATCAGCAGCACGGGGGTGAAAACAGAGAGTGGATCGAGCTCATAACCTCCGGAGGCCGAGTGGTTCAAGAATATTTGGCATGATGGTCAGGGAGTCAGTCGGAGAATTGTAAATCGGAATCTTTCTCCGAATCCGTTAAAAAAAGAAGTAGACGGCCAAGGCCGCTCTCGGTGGAAATCCAATCTAAGACAGTGGGATAATATCGCGGATACATGGCGTGACCTCATGAGTTTCCAGCGGAGTCGGACAGGAATTTATTTGACATGAGATATCGCACATGAATGACTTGGTAGGGGAATGTCCTTACAAGCGTGAAGTGTGAAATGTCCATGTCGTACTGTTTTTTAGGTGATGCCATTTAGAGTGGAATATCTTCATCAATGCTGATAGATAGATAGATAGATAGTGCCAAGTATGGTCTAAAATTCCTCCTGAACGACATGCAGGTCTGATCGACAGCTGCAGGAAGCACCTGGTTCAGGTTATTGCAGCCAAGGAGGGTCAACCAGGGATGGATCTGCATTCATACTGTGTGAAAGATCACATTTTATGACACATTTAATGCAGAAAACCATGAAATTCCAAAAGGTTAACATAGTTTTTCTTGCCACTGTAGAGAGACAGACAGACTTATGGACGCACCTTCTACTGTATCTTCATGGTTGTTCCTGTTATTTCTTTCCACACTGTAAAACAATACTGAAGGCGTCCAAGATACACAATAATCTCGTTTGAACAGTTGATATTGAGATGTTTCTGCTACTTCTGCTCTGTAAATCCTTCATAACGGCTCTAATCTGAGGTGCTGTTTGTTAATCTGTGATTTCTGAGGCTGGTGACTCTAAATGAACGTCTCCTCTGCAGCAGAAGGTCAGTTCTGGTCTTGCTTTCCTGGGAAGGTCTTCATGAGAGCCAGTTTCATCATGGAGCTTGTTGGGTTTTGCAAAAGCACATGACACAAAACTGTTCTTACAAGAACTGTTCTGAAAAGCTGATCTTCATGTCTTAAAAGAACAACTGAGTGTCGTCACTTAATTACCTAATGCCATATGTGTTATTTTGGAGTAAAGAAAGAAAATCTAAACGTTTGACCAGCACTGTATATAGATCGAGGCGGGGTACATTCTCATACGCTCATTAACACACCACTCGGTGCACCAATTATCCTAATCTACGTGTCATTGGACTGTGGGAGGACACTGGAGGAAGACGTATTGATGTAGACCCTCTTGATTGTTCATGTGGAATAACTCCATGAATCGTGTTTAGATCGCGTTCTTTAACGCGACTCTTGGTTTTATTTAAACGAGACGAAAACGTTCCATAGTTGACGGAAAGTTTAAGTTGATTTCTTTTCTTTTCTTTGAAGATGTCAAACTTGTGAACATGTTAATGGGGATGATGTTCGACTGAGTGGATCAGAGAAGCTTTGAAGATCATAGCAGCAGATGCTTGTTCTGGTGTTGTAGCCCATCCTATTCAAGATTCATGCTGAGAGGCTTTTATGCTCACAACAGGTGCAAAATGTGGGTATTTGAACTACGTACTGTATGAGTTTTGTTTTCTCAAATGAATTAATTCATGTATTAAATCGGTCTCAGTACGGCCGATATGCTTTTTTTCTTTTCTTCCCTCTTTTCACTTTTCGATTGAGATGCACGCAAAACCGAAACACATGTCAAGTCCGGCAAAGTCTGTGTTCTTCAGAACTGAACACGGTGTAGAAATCTTGCCATGTGAAGGATTTTCCCAGGCTGCCATACGAATGAATTGTTCTGCGCTTTTCGAGCAGGCGCTTTCATTCAGATCCAAACATCTCGCAAGGATCCATAACGTGAAAAACGAGAACCAGATGCCTGGCTCGTGGAAGCGCTACAGCGGACCGCTAACAAAAATAACACGGCAAACAAAACGCAATTAAGATATTACGATTAGTCCTCCGGGCGATATTTATAGCAGAAGATGTCGAGAATGTCCTCGTGTCCGCGGTCCGCTCGAGCCACGCGGTTATAACACGCACGGTTAAGGAGGGTCTGATGATGGAACACGTTTGCAGAGCAAATGAGGTGAAGAGAGACTTTTGGAGAGGCTTGTATCGGATGGCCGACAAACGGCTCGCCGTGTCCCGGTGATGGAGAGGTCATCTGTCCCTGTCCGTGTCTTGGCACCGTTTGGAACTTTGGAAACGGACGACGGTATTAAATTAGCGCGTGGTTTATAGGGGAAATGGGAGAATCAGTCCAACGATATGGGATTTGAGACAAAGCCTGAGGGAAATCAGTAACCCGTCTAAACCCATGCACCAGCTCTTAAGACGTACACTTCTTTTTCTTTCTTTCTTTCTTTCTTTGCTCTGGGATCAGAGCAGACGACTCGCACCCGGGACATGCGTGGAGCGGTCAGATGGTTGGTTAGGAGGTCTTGTTTTTCTGTCCGGTGCCGCTGGGAATTCTTGAGTCTCACCTCGTTTACACACGTCTGAGTAGATTGCACCGAGTCATATTACGCTCTCGCAGTGAGCGCAGGGTATGCAGCTACGCTCGCTCTACCATATACAGCGCCAACTCCCTCTCTCTCTCTTTCTCTCTCTCTCTCTGTCTACTAAATACACACGCAGTCCCTCTCGCCTGCCTTTCTCTCGCTCGTGTACACGCTGTTTCTCTCTCTCTCTCTCACACACACACACACACACACACACACACGCACTCAGGAGTCACCCGCTCGTCTCATGCGCGTCTCTCTCTCTGCATGGCCGGCTGATCACACAAGTCGCTCCTGATTTACGAGAGCCAGATTCCTCCAGGCTGAATCGCAGCGTGACGGACCCGCGGCTTTGTGATGGAGAAGGAGAACCCCTGATTTGTATTTCTTTTTCTTTTCTTTTCTTTTTTCTCTCTCCGCCTGTCTTTTCAAATCAATGATGGACTGACCCAGTTTTTTTTTTTCCTTTTTTTTTTTCCAAGTGCTTTTTTTTCCCTTCCTTTTTTTTTCTCCTGACAGCCTCTCGCTTTCTCTCTCTCTCTCTCTCTCTCTCTCTCTCCGGGTTTCATCTCTGACGCGCGCGTCCACTTGTCCACTGTGTCCACTCTGTCCTCTTCTCCCGGAACTTATCTTCTCCTCTCTTCTCCTCTACCAGCCTCCGAACGCAGCGCTCGCACATCATGCTCCTAGGTGAGTCCAGGTTCGCCCTCTTTAACTCCGGCGTCGAGCCGATAGACCTCCGAGTGAGGAACGCTGTAAACACAGCAGGCTTTGTAAAGCTTTTATCTTGGGTCGCGTTCGATCGCGATCTTCAAGAACTTTCAGCGTAACGGACATGAAATCCGCGCTTTGGTTTCGGGGTTTGTGTTGAAGAATGCAGCTGTCACCGGTGTTTGCTTTACGCTCGTACTGGGCTTGTCAACACATCACACGAGATCACGCGAGCTTTAATCCCATCAATTATTTTGCTGCTCTGCCTTAATGCTGGAATCGAAACATTTTTTTGTTTCCTTTTGAAGTTAGAAGTCGGACTCATTAGGATGATTTAATTTGGAATGATTTACTGATTTTTGAATGATTTTTAATTCAGGGTGCTTTTGGTGTTGGTGTAAATGATGATTCGCTCCATTCGTACACTCAGCTGTAAATAGATATTAAACATGAGAATATAAAACATAACAACGCTTTTTAAAACTCGGAATCGAAATCTTTAGATTTTTTTTTTTTTAACACCAGTTAGTGCATTTAGGAAACTTTTTTGTTTTTGATGAGCTGATGAGAAATAGTTTTATGTATGTATATTAGCATTATAACCTGTGTATCAACCAATGAGCCTGTATGACAACAAACCGTTACAAACACTGATACCCAGTATACTGTAAACCCCTTATAGAGAAAGTACGTATGTCTTCATTTATATATTTATCTGTCCATCTATCTATTTATTTATTTGTTTGTGTTTTTTTATTTATTTATTTGTTTGATTTTGTTTTTGTTTGTTTGTTTATTTTTACTTTATCTATTTGTCTGTTTGATTTTTTATTAGTTTTTTATTAGTTTTTTTATTTATTTATTCTTTTTAATCAATTCTTCATTCTCTCCACTTCATTAATGTACGAATAAACACAATAAATTGACTGATTGTTGCTCATGATGCTCAGATTGCGATACGTGAAAACACTAAACTCTAATGACTAATGAATAAACATTTCTAATATCAGTCAATAATAAATAATAACTCACTGTGTTTGTTATCGTAACTTCATCTTGGACGCCGTGTGCTTGATAAATAGATAGACAGATACTTTATTGATACCAGCGGAAATTTCCACCAATGTGAGCATCGGTTCATAATCCGCCGCAGGTTCGTTTCAGGTTTCTCCTCTCCTCTCTTTCTCCTCTACATCATTCGGTTTTTAAGTTATTATTATTATTATTATTATTTTTTTTACAAAATATCAACAGTATTAACATTTCTGGCGTATTACGCTGCAGGCTTGACATCTGATTGCATTTTACT
This sequence comes from Channallabes apus, assembly GCA_030522415.1. Lineage (NCBI taxonomy): Eukaryota > Metazoa > Chordata > Actinopteri > Siluriformes > Clariidae > Channallabes > Channallabes apus. The sequence continues at coordinate 10,119,296 of CM060109.1, read as the reverse complement.
TATTGACTGCCCGTCATTAATTGAATGCACAGGGAGCGTTACTGCGTTTATCAGAGGCTGTCCTGTTGGAGGGTTCAAACCGAGTTCTCTCTTTTTTTTTTTATCAATGATGCACATAAAAGCTACACATGAGAGCGTCATCTTGTGGAGAAAATTCAGCCTCGTAGACGTCTGTGAGGTAGAGAAAAGAGAAACACAGGAGTAATGGAGAGAGTGTGATCGCAAGAGGGTCGGAGAGAAAGAGGTAAAGAAAGAGGAGAGAGTCAGGGTCAGAGAGAGAGAGAGGGTGATGGGGAAAGAGGGAGTGAGAAAGGAAGAGAGGGAGTGATGGAGAGAGTGAGAGGGAGTGATGAGGGTGTGATGAGGGAGTGATGAGGGTGTGATGGAGTGAGTGATGAGGGTGTGATGAGGGAGTGATGAGGCAGTGATGAGGCAGTGATGAGGGTGTGATGAGGGAGTGATGAGGCAGTGATGAGGCAGTGATGAGGCAGTGATGAGGCAGTGATGAGGGAGTGATGAGGGTGTGATGAGGGTGTGATGAGGCAGTGATGAGGGAGTGATGAGGGTGTGATGAGGGAGTGATGAGGCAGTGATGAGGCAGTGATGAGGCAGTGATGAGGGAGTGATGAGGGTGTGATGAGGGTGTGATGAGGCAGTGATGAGGGAGTGATGAGGCAGTGATGAGGGTGTGATGAGGCAGTGATGATGGAGTGATGAGGGTGTGATGAGGCAGTGATGAGGGAGTGATGAGGGTGTGATGAGGCAGTGATGAGGGTGTGATGAGGCAGTGATGAGGGAGTGATGAGGGTGTGATGAGGGAGTGATGAGGGTGTGATGAGGCAGTGATGAGGGAGTGATGAGGGTGTGATGAGGGAGTGGTGAGGGTGTGATGAGGCAGTGATGAGGCAGTGATGAGGGCGTGATGAGGCAGTGATGAGGGAGTGATGAGGCAGTGGTGAGGGTGTGATGAGGCAGTGATGAGGGTGTGATGAGGCAGTGATGAGGGAGTGATGAGGGTGTGATGAGGCAGTGATGAGGGTGTGATGAGGCAGTGATGAGGCAGTGATGAGGGAGTGATGAGGGTGTGATGAGGGAGTGATGAGGGTGTGATGAGGCAGTGATGAGGGAGTGATGAGGGTGTGATGAGGGAGTGGTGAGGGTGTGATGAGGCAGTGATGAGGGCGTGATGAGGCAGTGATGAGGGAGTGATGAGGCAGTGGTGAGGGTGTGATGAGGCAGTGATGAGGGTGTGATGAGGGAGTGATGAGGCAGTGATGAGGGAGTGATGAGGGTGTGATGAGGCAGGGATGAGGGAGTGATGAGGCAGTGATGAGGGTGTGATGAGGCAGTGATGATGCAGTGATGAGGGCGTGATGAGGCAGTGATGAGGGAGTGATGAGGCAGTGATGAGGGAGTGATGAGGGAGTGATGAGGCAGTGATGAGGGTGTGATGAGGCAGTGATGAGGGTGTGATGAGGCAGTGATGAGGGTGTGATGAGGCAGTGATGAGGGAGTGATGAGGCAGTGATGAGGGTGTGTTGAGGGAGTGATGAGGCAGTGATGAGGGTGTGATGAGGGAGTGATGAGGCAGTGATGAGGGTGATGAGGGAGTGATGAGGGAGTGATGAGGCAGTGATGAGGCAGTGATGAGGCAGTGATGAGGGTGTGATGAGGCAGTGATGAGGGTGTGATGAGGCAGTGATGAGGGAGTGATGAGGCAGTGATGAGGGAGTGATGAGGCAGTGATGAGGGAGTGATGAGGGAGTGATGAGGCAGTGATGAGGGAGTGATGAGGGTCTGATGAGGCAGTGATGAGGGAGTGATGAGGGTGTGATGAGGCAGTGATGAGGCAGTGATGAGGGTGTGATGAGGCAGTGATGAGGGTGTGATGAGGGAGTGATGAGGCAGTGATGAGGGAGTGATGAGGGTGTGATGAGGGAGTGATGAGGCAGTGATGAGGCAGTGATGTGGGTCTGATGAGGGAGTGATGAGGGAGTGATGAGGCAGTGATGAGGGAGTGATGAGGGTCTGATGAGGCAGTGATGAGGGAGTGATGAGGGTGTGATGAGGCAGTGATGAGGGAGTGATGAGGGTCTGATGAGGCAGTGATGAGGGAGTGATGAGGGAGTTATGAGGGTGTGATGAGGCAGTGATGAGGGTGTGATGAGGCAGTGATGAGGGTGTGATGAGGCAGTGATGAGGGTCTGATGAGGCAGTGATGAGGGAGTGATGAGGCAGTGATGAGGGAGTGATGAGGGTCTGATGAGGCAGTGATGAGGGTGTGATGAGGCAGTGATGAGGGTGTGATGAGGGTGTGATGAGGCAGTGATGAGGCAGTGATGAGGGAGTGATGAGGCAGTGATGAGGGAGTGATGAGGGTCTGATGAGGCAGTGATGAGGGAGTGATGAGGGTGTGATGAGGCAGTGATGAGGGTGTGATGAGGGTGTGATGAGGCAGTGATGAGGCAGTGATGAGGGAGTGATGAGGCAGTGATGAGGGTGTGATGAGGCAGTGATGAGGGTGTGATGAGGCAGTGATGAGGGAGTGATGAGGCAGTGATGAGGGTGTGATGAGGAAGTGATGAGGGAGTGATGAGGGTGTGATGAGGCAGTGATGAGGGAGTGATGAGGCAGTGATGAGGGAGTGGTGAGGGTCTGATGAGGCAGTGGTGAGGGTGTGATGAGGGAGTGATGAGGGTGTGATGAGGCAGTGATGAGGCAGTGATGAGGGTGTGATGAGGCAGTGATGAGGGTGTGATGAGGCAGTGATGAGGGAGTGATGAGGCAGTGATGAGGGAGTGATGAGGCAGTGATGAGGGTGTGATGAGGCAATGATGAGGGAGTGATGAGGCAGTGATGAGGCATTGATGAGGCAGTGATGAGGCAGTGATGAGGGAGTGATGAGGGTGTGATGAGGCAGTGATGAGGGAGTGATGAGGCAGTGATGAGGCAGTGATGAGGGTCTGATGAGGCAGTGATGAGGGAGTGATGAGGCAGTGATGAGGGTGTGATGAGGGAGTGATGAGGGTGTGATGAGGCAGTGGTGAGGGTGTGATGAGGCAGTGATGAGGGTGTGATGAGGGAGTGATGAGGCAGTGATGAGGGTGTGATGAGGGTGTGATGAGGGAGTGATGAGGCAGTGATGAGGGAGTGATGAGGCAGTGATGAGGGAGTGATGAGGCAGTGATGAGGGTGTGATGAGGCAGTGATGATGGCGTGATGAGGCAGTGATGAGGGAGTGATGAGGCAGTGGTGAGGGTGTGATGAGGCAGTGATGAGGGTGTGATGAGGGAGTGATGAGGCAGTGATGAGGGTGTGATGAGGGTGTGATGAGGGAGTGATGAGGCAGTGATGAGGGAGTGATGAGGCAGTGATGAGGGAGTGATGAGGCAGTGATGAGGCAGTGATGAGGGTGTGATGAGGCAGTGATGAGGCAGTGATGAGGCAGTGATGAGGCAGTGATGAGGGAGTGATGAGGGAGTGATGAGGCAGTGATGAGGGAGTGATGAGGGTCTGATGAGGCAGTGATGAGGGAGTGATGAGGGTGTGATGAGGGTGTGATGAGGCAGTGATGAGGGAGTGATGAGGCAGTGATGAGGGAGTGATGAGGCAGTGATGAGGGAGTGATGAGGGTGTGATGAGGCAGTGATGAGGGAGTGATGAGGGAGTGATGAGGCAGTGATGAGGGAGTGATGAGGGTCTGATGAGGCAGTGATGAGGGAGTGATGAGGGAGTGATGAGGGAGTGATAAGGGTCTGATGAGGCAGTGATGAGGGTGTGATGAGGCAGTGATGAGGGTGTGATGAGGCAGTGATGAGGGTGTGATGAGGCAGTGATGAGGGTCTGATGAGGCAGTGATGAGGGAGTGATGAGGGAGTGATGAGGGTCTGATGAGGCAGTGATGAGGGAGTGATGAGGGTGTGATGAGGCAGTGATGAGGCAGTGATGAGGGTGTGATGAGGCAGTGATGAGGGAGTGATGAGGCAGTGATGAGGGAGTGATGAGGGTCTGATGAGGCAGTGATGAGGGTGTGATGAGGCAGTGATGAGGGTGTGATGAGGCAGTGATGAGGGAGTGATGAGGCAGTGATGAGGGTGTGATGAGGCAGTGATGAGGGTGTGATGAGGCAGTGATGAGGGAGTGATGAGGCAGTGATGAGGGTGTGATGAGGCAGTGATGAGGGTGTGATGAGGGAGTGATGAGGCAGTGATGAGGCAGTGATGAGGGTGTGATGATGCAGTGATGAGTGTGTGATGAGGGAGTGATGAGGGAGTGATGAGGCAGTGATGAGGGAGTGATGAGGGTGTGATGAGGCAGTGATGAGGGAGTGATGAGGCAGTGATGAGGGTCTGATGAGGCAGTGATGAGGGAGTGATGAGGCAGTGATGAGGGTGTGATGAGGGAGTGATGAGGGTGTGATGAGGCAGTGATGAGGGAGTGATGAGGGTGTGATGAGGCAGTGATGAGGCTGTGATGAGGCAGTGATGAGGGAGTGATGAGGGAGTGATGAGGCAGTGATGAGGCAGTGATGAGGGAGTGATGAGGCAGTGATGAGGGTGTGATGAGGGAGTGATGAGGCAGTGGTGAGGGTGTGATGAGGGAGTGATGAGGCAGTGGTGAGGGTGTGATGAGGGAGTGATGAGGGAGTGATGAGGGCGTGATGAGGGCGTGATGAGGGAGTGATGAGGCAGTGATGAGGGCGTGATGAGGGCGTGATGAGGGAGTGATGAGGGAGTGATGAGGGTGTGATGAGGGAGTGATGAGGGAGTGATGAGGCAGTGGTGAGGGTGTGATGAGGCAGTGATGAGGCAGTGGTGAGGGTGTGATGAGGGAGTGATGAGGCAGTGATGAGGGCGTGATGAGGGCGTGATGAGGGAGTGATGAGGCAGTGATGAGGGCGTGATGAGGGAGTGATGAGGGAGTGATGAGGCAGTGGTGAGGCAGTGATGAGGCAGTGATGAGGGAGTGATGAGGCAGTGATGAGGGTGTGATGAGGGAGTGATGAGGCAGTGATGATGCAGTGATGAGGGAGTGATGAGGCAGTGATGTGTGTGTGTGTGTGTGTGTGTGTGTGTGTGTGTGTGTGAATGGATGAGGAAGTGGACGAGTGTGTGAGTCAGAGCAGAGGTGAGTAATGGAATGAGAGTCTTGGTGTATGAATGAGTGAGGGCGTTATGGAGGGAGGAAGGGGACGAGGACGTGGGTGAATGAATCAGTGAGTGACTGAGTGAGTAGAGGAAGATAAAGTGTGAGTGATGGTTCAGGGTTTCATTATTATATTATTGTTTTTGTTCAAATGCATAAATATCTTCTACTATAAAAAGTATTTATTTTTATGCCCGAACTGTATTTTGTCTGAATTTCTCGGCGTGTGATGCGAAGTGTTTCCCCAGACCACAGCAGCTCGCCTCGTTGTTCTGACACCTGGAGGTCTGCGAGTCATCATCTCCAGTCAACAAGACCCTTCCTGTAAACAGAACTAAACACAGGATTTACCCGGTGTGTGTTTTGTCCTGATCTGTCTCCCCAGGCGGTTTGTCGTCTCGCGCGCCACCCGTGTCTGATTATTTTTTACGTTTACGCACTAAATCAGGGTCCCAACTGAAAAAACATCATTAAACTTCCTGAGCCGGTCTGTTTCCTCTTCGCCAGCAGGCAGCACTTACCTTCACTCTGATGAACCATTTACATAATCAGCTTTCATACACACTCATGGAGCTCGTTAAATATTAAAAATGTGTTGTTCTACTGCTTTGTCTTTATACATCGTCACCTTTATTCTCTCGGTTGTGTCCAAAAAAAAAAAAAAAAAGGAATGCAGGCAAGGTTTTAGTAACACTCCTTCATTTAGAGCCACCTTGGTGCCAGGCAGAGAATAGAAGTACAGTGTGTGTGTGTGTGTGTGTGTGTGTTCGTGTTTGTGTGTGGGACAGCTAATGCTGTAGTTAAGATTAATTTTCTCCAGTCTGGACACATCCCCAGCCCACATTTACGCTCCCGTCCTCTACGCGCATGTGTAAAAATAAGCAGCCACCTCAACCCGCTGGCTCAGCAAAGCAGAGCGGAACACGATTCAGTCATCATGCACCGCCTTATGATCCCCGTATCGTCAGAATCAAAGTATTCGTAGCTCATTTCTATAGATTTTTAAACCATTTGCTGGTGAATGTGTGGCTTTTTCCATTTAACTCTATTCCAGTTATAAAATCACGCTGTACTTTCGTGTGTATTCTTACACCGCAGCGATCATATCGTAAGTGACGTCAGTCGGCTGCATGCCAGGATTGTTAAAACGATTAGCATGAAATTGTCCATAACGTTCAAGCACGATAAGCAGGAAAATGTAGGCATTAAATAAATCACAGAACTAGCGTCTTTTTCCGCGTCAGCTTGCTAAATTAACTCCACAATTCCCATGTCAGTTCTGCGGTTTTAGCCAAAAGCCGTTATTTAATGAAATTCTCATTTTAGTCGAATCTGCCTGGTGAGAACATGCAAACTCCCCGCGCACAGACCCGAGGTTGTGCTCTAACCCTCGACCATGACGGTGCGAGGCCACAGTTCTAACGCATACTTTAATGAAGTTGAATGAAAATTTGTATTTTTATAGCGACTTCAGTGAAGGTCACATGACACCTTCTATCTTACGTCGTGTTTAAAAAAATATAGAGAAAATTGAAAATACATCTATTTTCACAAATGTACATCTATAAAAACAAATGATTAACTGCGAGAAAATGATGTTGTTGAGACGAATAGCATCAGTATAAATTCACAAGAGTTTAAGAGAAAAAAAGGTAATGATTCCGGTATAAGTTTGTGGATTTCAATTTCTCTCAAACAGCCAGAGATCTGAAGATGTTTTCCGAGAAAACTAACTTGAATGAAGTAAAACCATATGGCAGCAAACTTAATGGGTGTATTGATAATATCATGTGGCTGGAAGTAATGAATACGAGCAATGATCCTAAAGTTCTTGTGGATTATTTCATAATTTTAATGATGTGCTTTGGAAGCTTCCCCGGGTGCAGATGACTTCTTATTCTTAAAATATTGTTTTTCGACATCGTAGGCAGTGAGAATATCTTGAATGTCCTCAAATTGATCCACAAGTTCTTAATTCAAGATTACACCAAACCAAATGTAAGATCATTAAGCCTATTTCTGGACATGATCTACTAAGCATAGAGTTTAAACGTGAAGTTCTTGGCAAATTTTAAGCAATTATTTCTAGACCAAATTATCTGTTTTTAGAAATTGTAGACCAAATTGTAATTGTAGACCAAATTATCTGTTTTTAGAAAGCGAATATCTAGAAACAGGCTTAAAAATCTTATATTTGGTTTATTATGATGCTACTGTATAATAAGAAATAATGAGATAAATTTGACTTGATTTCAATTCAATTCAATTTTATTTATATAGCGCTTTTAACAATGGTCATTGTCTAAAAGCAGCTTCACAAAAATGAAAGAAAATTTACAAAAAAAATAAATAAATAATGATAATAATTTTAGAAAAGAAAATAATTGGAAGTGTGTATGTGTGAGAAAAATGTGTAGATAATAATAATGAGACGAATGAATGAAATGTCTCTGATGAGCAAGCCAAGGGTGACGGCGACGGCGGCAAGGAAAAACTCCCTGACATGGCATTAGGAAGAAACCTTGAGAGGAACCAGACTCAACAGGGAACCCATCCTCATTTGGGCGATAACAGATAGAAATGATATAACATCTTGTGTGTTGTGCAGGTGAAAATTCAAAGTGATTCAAAGTGTTTGGGTTTGACTTCAGACATTCACCTGCTAAAATGTCATTGTTGCATTAATGAAAGAAAGTCTGATGAAGCCTCTTAACTATTTGCTTAGAGAAATCTTGGTTAAATCTTTTTTGTTTTTTTTGTATTTCTACACATTTTGCTATTTTTATTCTACATTTCTCGTAAAGACTATTTAACAAATTTTTTTGCATTTATTTTTAGAACCAACAGAACAAGATATTTATTTTTAGATTTTTACTCTAGATAGACTTTCTTTATCCTGTGAGGGAAATTACTGTGTTACAGCAGCAGCAGATTACACAAATAGTAGTAAAAACAGAATATAATAAAGTAATTGTAACTTATAAAAATTTAAACAATGTTGCAGATGATGCCACACGGAAAAATGTGCAAACATTTAAAAAGAAGGAAAAGAAAAAAAAAACAAAATGTGCAAATTTTCAGTGCAGAGTAAATCCTCAACATGCGAATGAGTTCCGTTCCGAGAGCTTGTTCGTAAGTCCAGTTTGTTTGTAAGTCCAACAAACTTTGTCTAGATACTAAAATACTTAGTCCTTAGGATACTGGCTATACACAGTATTAAACTAACATGTTCCATGATCTTGTTTTTGTTCTTTATATTCGTGCGGTTGGTTGAATGATTCATGTTAAAATTCAAGTCATTCTTTTCACCTCGTTCCATTCTCTCAATTATTTCCACTTTTGTCTCCAGCGTTATTGCTTGCCGCTTCTTAGCAGTACGAGCTCCATCAGCGGACATGTGATTTAACTTCCGTGATTGAACATGCAACAATTTGTAACTCGAAAATACTAGCTAAGTCATGTTAAAAGTGACACTAACGCTTAATTAAAATAAAAAGGCAAAAAAAAAAAACCTCCACTTAAAGCATGTTCTTCAAATCAATCAATCAATAAATCTCAAAATGAAATGAGGGCGGTCTCAGGACGGACTCCATTATCGTTAATGTTATTATGGAAGTAAACAATGTTGGCTTAACTCAATTTTAATAAAACATACTCCATCAACTTAGTGACTAATTATACTTAATTATATTTATAATTTTGGATACACTCCCTTAAAAGCTGTCCTCTCCAATTAACTGCTTTTAGATCATTCAAGCCGACTGATTGGTGAAAATAATCATAAAAACATGGCCATTACACAGAATTTGGTCATTAAGCCTGAGTGCACTAATGTGCACTAGCATTTTGCTGGCCTTCATCATCATCATCATCATCATCATCTTACAGACCTGATCGTTTCTATCGCATCTGTAATTACACAAGTTTTTTTTTTTTTTTTTGCTCCCACAGTGACTGTAATTGCAAACATTTGTTATAGCGAAGAGCTCTGTCAGCACTAAGAGCGATTAATGTGTGGGCCGGTCTCGTTGACCTCCGCCTAACGCTCGCTGCCGTTTCGCTTTTAAAGCATGCACAATAGCGAGCCGTTTCGGCCCGGGTGGAATTTGTACCTGCCGCGCTCCGAATGTGTTAGACACACTGTAGCTTTGAGCGAGATAACAATCCTCTCCACGGGAGGATTCAATTTGCTTTAGGCTTTTCCCCACCACTGAATAATAATGTCCATTAGTGTTTGATCAAGTGTAATAGCTCTAAGTAGGCTTGGGAGTGAGGGAGAGAGCGGCTCGCCTTCGGGCCCACGCGCTGAGACTGTCGGAAAAAATCTCCAAACATGAGGGATACGTTCCCTAATACATTTACATACCAAATCACATCGAGTCAGACTCCGCTTGATTGCCGGAGGAGGAACCCAAGAGCCATGATAACAGTTAATAAAGTGGCTGTTGGTGTCAAATTCGCCACAGCAGGTCAGGGATTTTGAGGCATGAAATATGCCTTTTGCATCCAGATACACTGCATGGCCAAAAAAAAAAAAGTGATATTTCATTGAACTACATTTTGCTTTGATTACCACCGTGGAATTGTTTCGATAAGCTTGTGCCATGTCACAACATTTATTTCCATCCAGAGTTAATTCCTCTTCAAGATTTTGTATTGATTATAGGAGAGTCGGACTTCTACGTAAAGTCTTCTCCAGCACATCCTGAAGATTCTCATTGGGGTTAAGGTCTCATCTTTGTGGTGGACAATTCATGATGCCTCAGTTCACAAGTTAAGCCTGATGAGTATCCTGGCATCGTCATCTTGGAATATGCCTGTGATATCAGAGAAGAATGATGGGAAAAACCTGGTTATTCAGGACTTCATTATTTCGGCACATGTTTCTGAACCTGGCCAAAAGAAGCAACACCAGATCACAACGCTGCCCCTACAGGCTTGTACGGTAGGCACTAGGTATGATGGAGACGTCACTTCCTCCATTACTCCTTTTACCCTGATTCGCCGATCACTCTGAAACTGGGCAAATCTGGACTCATCAGATCACATGACCTTTTTCCAGTGCTCCACAGTCTATTAGCCTCAGTAATAAGTGGTTTCCTTAAGGCTACGCAGCTGTTTAGTCCCAGTCCCTAGAGTTCCATTATTAACCATAGCTGTACTTTTTTTTTTTTTTTTTTGCTTTACTAGATTTTGCTGATTTCGTCAAACATTGAAGTGATCTCTGATCACGATCATTCAGATTTTGTTGATGGTTGATGGTTTTTAGCACATTTTTAGGAATTAGTTTTAGGAATCTTAGTTGTTTTCTTTGCTTGATGCAGGACAATAATTAGACTCTACTGAAGAAGAGTAACGTCTTTGACATGACCACAGAATACGAATTCTGACTTGGTTGCTTAAGAAATGAGAAGCTACTCACTGTAACTACTCAGTAATTAATCACTGTAGTAGCTAATTATCCAATAGAAGACTCTCAGCTATTTGTTTAATTAAATCCAGGTGGTGACTTTCAAGCAGGATGTGTGTGTATATGTACAAACCGGATTCCAAAAAAGTTGGGACACTAAACAAATTGTGAATAAAAACTGAATGCAATGATGTGGAGATGGCAAATGTCAATATTTTATTCAGAATAGAACATGGATGACAGATCAAAAGTTTAAACCGAGAAAATGTATCATTTTAAAGGAAAAATATGTTGATTCCAAATTTCACGGTGTCAACGAATCCCAAAAAAGTTGGGACAAGTAGCAATAAGAGGCTGGAAAAAGTACATTTGAGCATAACGAAGAGCTGGAAGACCAATTAACAGTAATTAGGTTAATTGGCAACATGATTGGGTATAAAAAGAGCTTCTCAGAGTGGCAGTGTCTCTCAGAAGCCAAGATGGGTAGAGGATCACCAATTCCCACAATGTTGTGCAGAAAGATAGTGGAGCAATATCAGAAAGGTGTTACCCAGCGAAAAATTGCAAAGACTTTGCAGTTATCATCATCAACTGTGCATAATATCATCCGAAGATTCAGAGAATCTGGAACAATCTCTGTGCGTAAGGGTCAAGGGCGTAAAACCATACTGGATGCCCGTGATCTCCGGGCCCTTAAACGACACTGCACCACAAACAGGAATGCTACTGTAAAGGAAATCACAGAATGGGCTCAGGAATACTTCCAGAAACCATCGTCAGTGAACACAATCCACCGTGCCATCCACCGTTGCCAGCTGAAACTCTACAGTGCAAAGAAGAAGCCATTTCTAAGCAAGATCCACAAGCACAGGCGTTTTCATTGGGCCAGGGATCATTTAAAATGGAGTGTGGCAAAATGGAAGACTGTTCTGTGGTCAGACGAGTCACGATTCGAAGCTCTTGTTGGAAATGTGGGACGCCATGTCATCCGGACCAAAGAGGACAAGGACAACCCAAGTTGTTATCAACGCTCAGTTCAGAAGCCTGCATCTCTGATGGTATGGGGTTGCATGAGTGCGTGTGGCATGGGCAGCTTGCATGTCTGGAAAGGCACCATCAATGCAGAACAATATATTCAGGTTCTAGAACAACATATGCTCCCATCCAGACGTCATCTCTTTCATGGAAGACCCTGCATTTTTCAACAAGATAATGCCAGAGCACATTCTGCATCAATCACAGCATCATGGCTGCGTAGGAGAAGGATCCGGGTACTCAAATGGCCAGTCTGCAGTCCAGATCTTTCCCCTATAGAGAACATTTGGCGCATCATAAAGAGGAAGGTGCGACAAATAATGGGAGAAGAATGGGAGAGCATTCCTATTTCTAAACTTGAGAAACTGGTCTCCTCGGTCCCCAGACGTCTGTTGAGTGTTGTAAGAAGAAGGGGAGATGCCACACAGTGGTGAAAATGGCCTTGTCCCAACTTTTTTGGGATTTGTTGACACCATGACATTTTGATTCACCATATTTTTCCCTTAAAATGATACATTTTCTCAGTTTAAACTTTTGTTCCGTGATTTATGTTCTATTCTGAATAAAATATTGACATTTGCCATCTCCACATCATTGCATTCAGTTTTTATTCACAATTTGTTTAGTGTCCCAACTTTTTTGGAATCCGGTTTGTATAAATTCTGACATTATATCATATTGATATAAAAAATACAGACTTGTTTGATCTGAGATTGTTTCTACTTTGCGTGTACCTAAAGCTAAAAAGGTTCTGAAAGTGTTTTGCTAAAACGTGCTACCTATCATTTTTTTTTATTACTTCCCACTTCTGTGCATGTAAAGACCGACAAGCTTGGGAACTGTCTCGTTCATTTTGTTGATTGCAGGCTTGAAGCATTATTTGATGGGGATATTTTTCTATCAGAATATGCTACCTCTAAATTGTCCATTAACTATGTTACAATAAATTATCAAATCATTGACACATACTATTATAGTATATTTACCCCTTTAGCATTTAGCATTTTTCGATAGGGTAGCGTGAATCTATAGGCTATGCTATGGATTCCCGCTACAGTAGCATTTTTTGACAAGGCAGCACAATTAGGCAGGTTCATTTCTCAGTTATTGCGAGAGCACAGGGTTCGATTCTATTCAGGGCTTTGAGAAAGAACAGATTGTGATAATGGTGCTCAGTTCAACCATGTGGATCTGATGTATGCGTCTGAATTAAAAAGTGATTTTTTTTTGTCTCAGTGGGAACATAAGCATTTGCTCATTACGTAGTATTGAGCGCTATGAAAAAAAAAAACATATGCACATTCTCTCCTTTGAATCATTTAAAAAATGTTTTAAAAAGATATAATTTTTTAATATGTATATATAGATATATAACTGTTTGGTTAACCTTGTTCGAGATTTATTGTGATACTGTCAAGATTTCCTTTTTTTTTCATGCTGTCATGGTTCCCATGGTAACAAGCACCATGTGCTTGTATTTTTGATATTTGTTCTAGACCTATTAGTTCTCATTAATGATGACTTGTTTAAGTTGTGCCAAATCAAGCACATCAACACAGCGCATCAAGTACGACGTTACCAAGACAAATGTTCCGAGGTGATGCTGAATCACATCCTCAATCCTACTTCCCAGTGCATCTGCAAGACGTGAGACGTGTCCGTTACTTACCAGCTCATATGTAATGTTATGAATGTTTAAGGTTAGTGAAAGGGATGGGGGAACTGCTCGCGGCTTTAATTACTTAAACTTTACTCAGACGAAATCGATCTCTCCGTGTAGATGTAAGAGGCCGAGATTAGTATGCCGTCGTGCGGGTTGCAGGCTGTCAGAGCTGGAAAATGACCATTAGTGATTGTGTCTGTCGAGGTGAAAAAGAAAAACCGAGAAAGAGAGATTTCGTGTGGCAGAGGTTCCTTTAGTCTCCATGGAAACGGCAGAGCTGAAATAACGAGCGCTGCCCCCAGTTAAAATCACTTTATGAAAGTAATTTGCGCAGCCGAAGTGATGTGTTCTAATATGAATATTTAAATGGAATCCGACAAGAGCTGGCACGTACCGGGAGAGAGAAAGTTCGATCACAAGTTAGCGTTAAAAGCACCCCTTCAAGTGAAACGGCGTCTCCTACGAGTGCTGGATGGAACGGGTTTAATCACAACTGCCCATGTTTTTTTCTAGAATTGATTCTGAGAAAACAAACCTGAATGGCTTATTAGCCATAAAACTCAATGTAGTGCAGCGTGTAAGGTTCTGTGCCGGTGAAACCGAGAGCATCACTGCAGGACCCTTGAGTACGAGCGATGACTCTCATCTGCTCTGTGCTTGGACTGTCCCATGAATAAAACCCAAATTAATAGAATAAACAGTATTGATCAATTCTTGACTCAGAAGGTGTTGATGAATTTTCTATAACGGCAGCCCTGACCACTAGATAAGTCACACGTTGTTGTTGAATGGTACAACATCGAATGGATGCCCCGACCACAACAGTGCAAATACAATCTCAAAAGAATGAAATTCTATCCTTTATATGGAGCATTTATACTGTACCAATTAACATTCACGTTTTAAAAGTACTGATAACTGATTGTATACGGCATATCAGAAATCCTAAATGCACACAGCGGACACGTTTTATTTTATTTTTCGATTTTTTTTTCTTTTTTTGGCCATCGTTCATTGACCAATACTGTGTTGCTGCATGCATTCGTGCCGCATTAGTTAATCTTCCTGGGTTTTGTAAAAAAGAGCCCGTGTGAAACCATGTTCCCCTGTAGAGCACACGCGACCATCATTCCTCTCTTCTCATTCTTTTTACAGCAGCCGGCATCCGCTGCATGTCCTGTATCTCAGTACACCGCCCTCTATCTGTTTATTCTGATGAACCGCGCGAGAGTGAACTGTCCGCTACTAATGAATCCATCTCGGCTGGTATCGTTCTCCTGGACAGATTTTTTAAAGGGTGGGTGAAACTCTGATATCTGACCATATGCAAACCCCAGTGACAAAAAAATACACTTTAGTGTATTACAAATATATTGAAATCCTTGATAATACACTGCTAATATACTAACAAAAAGTTGTACCATCAGTTAATATATAGAAAGTACACTAACATCACGCTTTTACCCAATTTTCGAATTAAACTTTAAATATACTTCAAAATAATTGTATTGTAGTACACATTATTGGAAAATATACTTTAAGTGAAATGTTGGTCTAATTTCCAAAGTATACTTATTTATAACTTGTTTTTCAATGTATTTTTGGTATATTTAAAAAAACAAATACACTGTATCTGTAGATTCTAATACTAATGTCTGTCTGTGTTCACACACCAGGTTTAAACTAAGTTTTTTAAAAAACGTTTTTGTAACCTTGTGCAAATTAAATCTGTTGAACTCATGAATAAAATCTGCCTCATAATTACTGATGTAATGTGTTTCATAAACATGTTATAGTGTAGAAAATACATTTAGCATTTGTAAATGATCCTAAACACCTTTAGTGTACTGGTAACACATTTACAATACAGTAGTATAGAAGGTTGTGTGTACTGTATGATACAATAAAGTATATTTGTATTAACCACAAAGTGTACTTTGAGTATTTGTAATTGTCCAGAAGTATAACAGCATGCTACTGCTGCAATAAGAATATACTCGTAGTGTATTAATCATGTATTTGTAATACAGTAAAAATAGCTGTAATGTACTTATAATACATTAAATATATACTTAAATTGTATTAATAATACTGTCATGTATGTACGTTAGTACACACACAGCTTAATATACTTTAAGTGTACTAAAGTATACTTAAAGTTGTTCCACTTTAGCACACAAAAGTATACTTAATACACTTAAAATTGTGCTTTTCTACAATTTAATTACAACTTAAATACACTTAGTACAAAATTAGTTGTTCCAAAATAGCAAACTTCAAGTATACTAGTCATTAGTCTGGCTGCAAGCGTACTTACAGTAAATATGCCTGGATTTAATATACTTAGCATACTTTTTTTTCATTGGGAAGTCCCTTACGTTATCTTTCAGGAATATTACCGCAATGTGCCTCTTAGCTCTCAAATTACTGAAGTGTTTGCACAGCATCCAAACTCCATCACGTCCAGATTTAAATTTTCGCAGAACAGATTGAAATTTTTGTTTCATTTAATATTTCAGCCAATAGCTGGTGTCTGGTACTTTTTCTGGTTGTTATTTATGCGCGTTCCCTAGTGGTCCAGTGGTCCAGCTCTCAGTGCTCTTATTGCAGCAACTGGAGTTCAAATCCCACGCAGGCTCTTGGTTCGGTTTACTGATTTGAAATCACTTTTCTCAATATTGTGTTAGGAGGCTTCATAAAACGTTTGCCGTTGTCACGTAGTCAACATTGTTCCGACATTCATTCATTCATCTTCTATACCGATTTATCCTGTATTTAGGGTCGCGGGGACCTGGAGCCTATCCCAGGAGACTCAGGGCTCGAGGCAGGGAACACCCTGGACAGGGTGCCAATCCATCGCAGAGTACACACACACACACACACTCATTCACACACTATGGTCAATTTAGGAACGCCAATTAGCCTAATCTGCATGTCTTTGGACTGTGGGAGGAAACCGGAGTACCCGGAGGAAACCCACCAAGCACGGGGAGAACATGCAAACTCCATGCACACAGAGACGGGAATCGAGCCTGGCCGGGAATCGAACCCGGACCCTGGAGGTGCAAGGCGACAGTGCTAACCACTACACCACCGTGCCACCTTGTTCCGACATCAGTTCATCAAATAATTCTGACTTTCAAAATCAACCTGTTGCCAACGTCGACCTGATGTCTGTAACGTTGCCAGTTTAACATCGATCATAGGAGATGCTTATTTACATTCATGGAAGGAGTCTCCATTTCGATCTCAGTGGAGTAAAAGTAGAAGTCCTCCACTTACATGTGTACTTGAGTAAAAGGACAGAAAGACTTACGTTAAGTATGTAAAGTGAAGGTTGTATTAGCTCATTGTAATTTTCTTTCTAGTAAAAATTCTCTCTCTGCTTCCTGATTGTGATGCGACCATGTGACCTGCCAACTGCTACACTCACACTCACTCACTCACTCATTCATTCTTTATATGGCTCATCCTGTACAGGGTCGCACATCAATTGAGGGACTCGAAACCTTAATCTTAATCCTGGAGATGCGGGGTCACAATGCTAACCACTACGCCACTGAGATACCCAAATTGCTACGATGAACCCCATCCCACCAATCCCCCCAAATACATTTTAATTTACATTTAGGCATTTGGCAGACACTCTTATCCAGAGTGACTTACAAAAAGTGCTTTGAAGTTTCCGTCATTGGAAAGATACTTACACTGGGTTAATAGGTTACGAACCAAGTGCCACCAGTCAAACGCAGTTGGGGAAAAAAACAATCAAATATTTAAATAATTATGTTTTGCATAGTTTGTGTCAATCTTTCTAAGATGAAATTGTAAGCATTGGCATTATTGTGCTTAGCAGTATCGCCTTGCACCACCAGGTTCAGAGTTTGATTCCCGAGTTTGCATGTTCTCCCCGTGATTTCCTCCAGGTACTCCAGTTTCCTCCCACTGTCCAAAGACATGCACACTAGGCTGATGGGCGTTCCCTAATGGCTTATAGTGTGTGAAGGTGGATGTGCCCTGCCATGGATTGGCACCTGACTTAAATCTCCTAGGATAGGCTCCAGTGCCCCTGCGACCCTTTATACAGGATAAAGCGGTGTAGATGATGAGTGAGTGAGTGAGTGAGTGAGTGAGTGAGTGAGTGAGTGAGTGAGTGAGTGAGTGAGTGTTGTTCTAGGGCAATATCCTCACGCACTTATCCAATACAGAGTGGACAACTGACTTACTGTTGTTAATAGACATCCTGGTGCCCCGCTTCTGGTTGGAGATGCCCCAAGTGTCTCTTCGGGATGCGTCTGGTGTCTGGGGCGGTTTCACTCTACCATAAGACGGTTCTGGCCTCGATTGATGTTGACAGCTGTTTCTCTGAGGACTTGACTTTGCTGCAGTTGCTCGATAGTTCAAGACTGCAATTGTGTCCAATAACTACCTGGTAGGGCTGCACGATATTAGGAAAATATGCGATATTGTTGTTGAATATTGCGATAACGATATTTCTTGCGATATAACATTTCCCTAGAGAAATGCATTTTTTTATTATTATTGCCTATTTTTTTATTATTTATTTATATGTAACGATCATACTAAAATAAACAGGTAATAGATATTCGTCTGATGTAATTAAATCTAATTCAGGCTAAAAAGAAATTATATGTCAAGGAAGTTGCAAATATTTAGACTTCAAAACACTATGAATGACTTAAACCCCTCAGCAGATATTCTGACTTCTGGTTTGCTGTTACTATAAACCTGCCAACACAATATGAATTACTTTCAAACATTACTTTTTATTTACATGTAACCGTACACTCATCAATAGTGGCTTAAAACAAGAGCATCTTTTAAACTAAATATTCTCTTTGGCTTGCCTGTTTTTTTTTAATAAAAATAAATATTATTAAACAAAAATGAAATAAAAAAAATACTATTTGTCACACACACACACACACGCACGCAAACACACACGCACGCACACACACACACACGCTCCGCGACCGGCACTAGGACCCGGAAGTAATGCGGGCGCGAACCCGGAAGTATAAGAGGAGTAAACAAACTAGTGCATACAGCTTAGTCACTGAGTTCGCCATGTCGGTGCAGATTGTTTACTTTCTGATTCGAGTGTGTGTTTATAGGACGCGGGTTAAATGTGTGTTTTTTCCTTGCTCCCCTTTTTGCTTCCGCGTTTGGGTTTACCGTCCATGCTACAAAGGGCTAACGGCTAATCGCTAAGTCGGGCTAACGGCTAATCGCTAAGTCTTCTGATCATCCGGGCTTAGTTCGCGACAGAATGAAGTATAAAGATATAAATAATATATATATATATATAAGCGGGTATAAACATAGTAAGGGCCCATCTGATTGGTCAAATTTGGACACACAAATGCTTGGCAAATAAAGTATTTATCGCAACTCTTTGCGATATGGTTATCGCACATGCCATTATCGCGATAACGATATTTTTTTCGATATATCGTGCAGCCCTACTACCTGGACTCCATATTAACATGAGGATGGGTTCCCTGTTGAGTCTGGTTCCTCTCAAGGTTTCTTCCTATTACCATCTCAGGGAGTTTTTCCTTGCCACTGTCGCCCTCGGCTTGCTCACCAGATTTAAGATTTAAAAGAGCCTTCTTTCTGTATCTATGTATCTATGTATGTAAACTATACTTAAACTTAATGTCCCCACTTCTTTCAAACGAACCGAACTTAAACAGGCTAAATTTAATCATCCACAACATTTCCGCGCTCATGTTTCACTTACTTTACTACTGTACCATCATAAAAACTATATAGCCCATGGAAACCTACCCTCACCATCCACTTTATTAGCGTCACGCATACCCCTGTTTGTTCATGGTTCAGCAGTGCATCATATAAAATCTTTTTCTGTTGCTCAGTGAGCCTTGTGTCTCCTGCAGTGTCAGATTCTTGGAGACGCTGTCATGAGCGCATCCGCCTGTGATCTGAGATGGTGTTCTGCTCAGCGCGGTTGTAAAGAGTGCTTATTTGAGTTGCCATAGAATTTGGAAATCTGTCTGTTCACTGGGATTTTACTTTGTGGTTTTCTGAGTGAGATCTATAGAGATTGTTGGAGGAAAAACTCCAAGGAGATTTCAGAAATATTCAATGTTCCAGCCAGCGTCAGATCACTGAGATCATCAACATCTCCGGCGTTCTGGTGTTGAACGTTAAGTGAAACTGATCGAATGGATCATTGTGTTTTCAACATTTGTGTGGTGCGTCTTATGAAATCCCATAACACCCCATCATGGTCGTGTAGATTTGTGAGTGATAAACCTGACAGTTTGAACATTTTTGTCGTTCTGTCCCATAAAGTTGCAACTGCTTGAAAAGTCATTATTTCTGAGTGGGATGTTACTATTTATTTATATTTATTTAAAAGAGAACAGTCTCTCATTTCAGTTTTTTTTCCCAGTAAGAAGAGATCATGTCTTGATCTTTCGTTCTCTTTCGCCTCGCTTTTATGGGTCGTGTTAAAGTTCCCATCGATTAACCTTTTTTTTTATTCCCACGTTTGATCCGAGAGAGCAGCTTATAGCTATTACATGGTACATTAGTCCATTTACTGTAGTTCTTGGGTCTAAACAAAGCAAATTATATTTGAAATTTGTTTAATAACATGTTTGATAATTGCACTGAGAGGGAAAACGCTGCGGTCCAAAAGACCGGTAATAGAAGCGGTGGCACACAATGGCTCGGGTGCTGTTAGTTAAGAAAATGATAGTATGTCAAGTATTAAAATTCACATGGATCATTATTTTTTTTGGTTTGTTTTATAAGAATATAAAAAATAAATCAGGGCAAAGATGATAAGGAACATAATACAAGTCAGACAGGAATTTTTAATTGCGCAGGCAAATAGAACCCCATTATGAAAAAATAAAAAGTACTAAAAAGTACATAAATATTTTGCCGCTCTTATGCACTTATCCCAGCGTTTCACTAGTGCTTGGATAACATCAATGAAGAAAGTTTCCTCAGTACGCCGGAGCTACAATATAATCTCCTTCTTCACGTCTGACACGCTGGCCTCCCAGGAACTCCCAGCCGAGTTCGGTAAATTGCAAGTGATTTTGGTGACGAGTTATTCATCAGTTTTCAAGGATCAGACGTTCCACTAGCCGAATGTTCGCGGGAACGACTTTGGTGGATTCCGAGCCACCTCGACCAGGATCGTCGTTCACCTAAATACGACCTTCTGTAAAAAAACGTTTGCACCATTCAGATGGTTTTTACTGTGGCTAAGAATCTCATACTGTTCCTGAGGTCTTCTGTTAATATAGATCAAGGTTTTATTCTTTCATCCACATTCACATTGTAATGTTAATTTTAAAATGTAAAAAAGAAAAAAAAAAGTCCCAGAACGCCTATCATATTCTAGCGCATGCTGCTGTTTCTTATTGTGTGATTTTTAAAGTATCTGATTACCTAATAAATTCATTTTAGTATTTTATTTCAAATACTTAAATATACGTGATGTTTTTTTTTAGGTATAGAGACTCATTTTATTATAAGAATCTTCTCTCATAAACTTTTAACTATCTACATACATCATCATCCAGTATATAACCAGCCAGTCATGTGTCAGCAGTGTAATGTATACAGTAATAACGTGCAGATACAATACATCATGGGTCAAGACTTCCAGTTTAATGCAATTTTATGTCAGCTTTGATACAAACCACGCACGTAGATGATGTCTTATAGAGTTTCTGGGTTTAGGATCCATCAAAGTGGTGTTGAAAATCACGACGGGCCTGAAAAATAATCAGATGTTCCTAAGGTTGAGTAGGCATGATTAGTCATGTGTCTTTGATTACGATTTACAGATTTGGCAGACTTCTTTTCAACCCGCATTACAATTTTAAGCAGCTGTGGGTTGGAACATGGAACCTTCTGATGAGTAGGGTTAAACATCAAGAACTAATAATGATTGATGGCTGTGAGATCTGAGCAGAATGGGAGTTTTTCTTTTTTTCTTCTTCTTCTTCTTCTTTTTTTTTGTTGGGTTTGCACACATTGTATCCCTAGATATATTGAGGGTGAAGTTGGAGACCAGGAGAAAACTTAAACTGGAGGTCGAATGTATTTAAAGGTCCTGTATTTTACTATTCCGTTTAAGTTAAAAGTGATTCTGTTAATGCTCCAAATTGAAACAGCATTTTTCTTACCTCATTCTCGCTTTATTTCACTCCTCACCTGAACACGCTGTTTCAGTGTCTATGTACAGTCAACGAGCTACTCCTAAGCTCCGCCTCTTCGGATCTTCTTCTATGAGGTCACAATTAGAGAATAAATCTAATTGGCTTGTTTAAACCCCAGGCATAATACAAATAGAAAAACAGGAAACTAATATAAACCTGTGCGCAAAACAGAGACTAATATAAATGTGTCAAAATGACAAAAAGTAAATACAAAATCAGTATTGCATATAAGGTGCCCTTTAATTTACCTGTAATCTGTTAGCATTGTACAAGTTTGTACCTAATTGTGTAAGGTGGTAATTATTCCAGTACTGTGTGGACGAGTGACTTAGTGTTGTTGATAGACAACCCCTGAATCTCGATGACTGCTGCTTCTAATGCCCATCCTTGTTGTTCTCCGTCTCAACAGATGCCGTGGATTTGCGCGCGGCTTCTTCTGGATCTCTCTGCTCCCTTGTTTTGCTATCGTTAATTCTGGTTTATTCTCCTTCCGTGACTTTTCACCACATCTTTCCGTTGACTTTGAACGGATTTCATTAGTCTCGATCGCGTCCTCTAAAACATTTTAATTCTTTCCTGGGACATCCAAAGTAATTATGGACAGAAATGGGATTTAAGAAGCGAGGTTCGAGCTTGTTTGCTTTACACTCTTCGTATAGTCCTCCCATTTGGCTCTTGTTAGCAGTGCCACATTTGGCGAGATATTGGCAAGCTGTCAGAGAGATCCTTCTGCGGAATGAGGGAGCGTGTTGGGCAGAGGTGTTTCGGCGCTACGCGTCTTGTCTCCTGTTCGGTCTCGGATTTCTGTGTTTGTTTGGAACCCTTTTTTGTTCCCTGAGGCTTTTGTTTCGCAAGCATGTTGGCATCTTCGCTTTGTCTCTCGTCTCTATCATGGCGTAACATTCAGGATGTCTTTGTTTTCAAATCCGCTTTTAGCCTTGACACGGGCGATTCAGCGAAGAACGAACAGGTGCACCGGAAAACAGGTGACAGAGCTTTCTGATGTGGTTTAGCCTCCCTGAAACCCTCTCATCCCTCCATCATCGGGACAGACGGTTTTTCGAATGAGTCTCGTCGTTTGCACCTGCTCTACGATCCCGCTTGACAGGTGTGGAAAAATCTCCCACTGAGCCATGACTCTTAAACACGAGCGCTCTGGCCTTTGATTTCTCCTTCCTCCTCCTCTTCTTCTTCTTCTTCTTCTTCATCTTCTTTTCGCTCTCCCTCCCACTTTTTCATGCAGGTGGATTGAGTCATGAGGCTTGTGAGTCACTCGTGAATACTCATATGGTGCCAACGAGAGAGGGCACATGAGCGGCGTCGAGATCCACCACCCACTCTGTGCCGAGGTGGACAGAGAGAGAGATAGAGATAGAGATGGAGAATACTTCTAATCCACTACTGCGTGTAATGGATCTGCACCTTCTTTGCACCTCTTCCATTTGCACTAACAGGGGGGAAAAAAAGCTGCTTTTTCTCTTTACAACACCCACCTCCAGCCTGGAATGCACACTTGTATTCTGAGCAGCGTTACGGCGCAGGACTCCTTAAGGACCCTTTAGAAAGTTCAGCTCATAAAGGAGACTCATCATCTTCAGCACTGGGGCTCTTCCATATCTACTCACAAGTTCAGAATAATGTCGCTGAATCGCGGAGAGAGATGGCATTAAAGCGGTTTGTTACGGAGTGAAGGACCTTGGACAGGAATTCGAGGCGATGTCATTGCGTTTATTCATCTACATATTTCCTCTTCAGGTCTGAGGTAGCCTCAAGGTTGATTAGGCTTAGATTTTTATTTAATCCCTTGTTTTTAGTCATTTTGCGCTTATGAATAGCTGTAGTAAATTAAAGTGAATCGAATGGTGCTGTAATTTTGAACATGTCTCAACTCAAACGGTGATGTAAGTAACTAAAGTCTGTATAAAGACTTTAGCTCTTAACTAAAGCATGTCGTCCAGAGTGGCTAGATTTTCTTTAGTTGGTTTGAACACAAGCACAAGCTCTTTCTGTAAAGTTTAACACTGGTAAAATAATTGCAAGGACAGTACAATGGTATCTAACCATACAAATCTAATCCGTTCCCGAGGCGAGTTCTTAGGGCGAAATCTCGTATTGTGAAACGCTTTTCCCCATAGGAAATAATATAAATGCAGATAATCCGTTCCACCCAAAAATATTTTAAACCCATTTCCAACACTAATTATATTTTGCATATAAAAGCAATCAAAACATTTAAAAAAGACATAAATTAAGTAAAATAAGAAACATTAAACCTCACTTAACCTTACTTTATGATTCTTCTTGGCACTGGCTGCTTTAAAAACAAACAGAAATTTGCTTCTTTTGCTTCTTGCTACCGTCCTTGCTAATGTAACATTCTTGGGACCCATGGTGCTAAAAAACAAAAAACAAAACCCCACAAAAAATTAGCCAATCTCACTTTGCTTGGCTTTCCAGCGACACAAACAAGTTTTGATCTGCTACCTGATGTAGTACGACCGGCTCGGCCACTCGGATGCCAAAAATGCTTTGTAGGCAAATTTGTTGCTAAATTTTAGTGCGAAAATTCATAGGGTGGGGCATTCGAATGCCGAGATACCACGGTATTGTCGAGTGCATTTACCAAACCTATCAAGCAATAAATATATAATATATATCACTATATATAATATTATATTATAATATTCTTATTCATGTTGATCACTGCAATTATTTTTTGCTTTATTTTGAACATTGTGCTTCGACAGTCATGCAATATTACTCTGCAGCCATAACATTATACAGTATGTGTGTAGGTGTATGAGGCAAATATGCACTTTTTTAATTTGTTCTGTTCAAACTGTCAGCTAAATAATATATCGGAGCTATTTTTTGGTTAATTTAATCTGTGCGAAGTAGTTTCCCAAACACTCATCTTCTTCTATGCTTACTGCTCATTTTAATTTAATATTACCTTATAAAAGCTGTGCATTAGATAAGATGTGTGGAATTCTCCATCATCTAAAGCATCTGAAGATATGATTTAATTATTAATAACATGATGGTGTTATTTATTGCATTGATTTTGACCTCAAATGCCATTCAAATGACAAAGCCAAAAGAAAAACACTAACATTTCTAAAAAAGTGTTAGACATCGGGCTTAGCTCTGAATACAAATTAGCTCGGTTTTGGTATTAAATCAACTCCCAGGAAAGCCCTATAGCATTGTTTCCTTTCTAGCACAAGACATGAAGTAGAGATCCTAAAACTGAAACTCCCGCTGGTTTACAAGTCAGAGAGCGATGTTTAAACCTCTTGAGCGTGAAGAAGATCATACACTAACGCTCACACTCTTCAATATTCGGTCACATTTTTTCTTTACTTTGTTCTCTCAAAGTCTCTTTCTTTATCTCGATCTGCCTCGTTTGTGTCCCAATTTGCCCACACTGTACTCCCTACACCATCTTGCCTTGAATGTCCTTGTATGGTCAGCGTTTCCTGTTACTGTTTCCCTTTCACCATGACCGTTTCCTCTGTGACCATGATTACCATGACAGTCTAATCTATTGCCCATTACCCCTCATCAGCCTGGAGACGTGGATTTTACCCACCAGTCCAAGTTGTGTTAGAGCCCACATTGTACACAAGGTCAGGACAATTCATGCTTGTTTATGATTAAAAGTGCATGAAGGTGTAAATGCGAGGTCGTTAAAACATTAGATCAGATTAGATATAAATCCAATCACTTTAATGCAAGTTGAGGTGCATTTTAGCCCTATGTCGACCGCTCTAAATGCAGCCTTCTCTTAGATTCACATTGGCCATCCAGGACAACGCCCATGATTAAGCGCATGATTTGCCACTATTAAGGAAAACAAATACTGTAGGATTCAGATACTCACTCACTTACTCTTTTATTCTCTATATCGCTT
Organism: Channallabes apus; assembly: GCA_030522415.1. Lineage (NCBI taxonomy): Eukaryota > Metazoa > Chordata > Actinopteri > Siluriformes > Clariidae > Channallabes > Channallabes apus. The sequence goes on along the minus strand of CM060109.1, from coordinate 10,093,902 downwards.
ATCCTGTACAGGGTTGCAGGAGGCCTGGAGCCTATCTCAGGGTATTTGGGGTACTAAACGGGGAATATTCTAGACAGGGTCTAGACCAATCCATCACAGGGCATAAGTTTACACACTACCGCCTATTAACCTCATCTGCATGTGGGAGGAAACCCGGAGGATACCCACTAAGTACAATACAAGTACACAGACCTTGACCCTGGAGCTGCGAGGCCACAATAGGGACTACTCAGCAACCCTAACAAAGAAAAACATTTACAAGAAACAAAGCAAGATATTCATCAAGTGCTACAAACCTAATTTGCAATGAGTTTATTGCATGTATACAGCTTGCACAAACTAACCAGGTACATAAGATAAAAGTTTCCTGTTTAAACCCAAGTCTAAACTCCCTGAAGTTGGGTCGACACTCAGATCATTGTCCGGAGAAGAAAAGGTGACGCTACCATCAGTCCTGTGTCATGCCAACAGTAAAGCATCCTGAGACTATTCATGTGTGGGGTTGCTTCTCATCCAAGGGAGTGGGCTCACTCACAATTTTGCCCAAAAACACAGCTATGAATAAAGAATGGTACCAAAACACCCTCCAACAGCAACTTCTACCAACAATCCAACAACAGTTTGGTGAAGAACAATGCATTTTCCAGCACGATGGAGCTCCGTGCCATAAGGCAAAAGTGATAACTAAGTGGCTCGGGGACCAAAATGTTGAAATTTTGGGTCCATGGCCTGGAAACTCCCTAGATCTTAATCCCATTGAGAACTTGTGGTCAATCCTCAAGAGGCGGGTGGACAAACAAAAACCCACTAATTCTGACAAACTCCAAGAAGTGATTATGAAAGAATGGGTTGCTATCAGTCAGGATTTGGCCCAGAAGTTGATTGAGAGCCCAGTCGAATTGCAGAGGTCCTGAAGAAGAAGCGCCAACACTGCAAATACTGACTCTTTGCATAAATGTCATGTAATTGTCGATAAAAGCCTTTGAAACGTATGAAGTGCTTGTACTGAAACAAAGATCTAAAAGCAGTTTAGCAGCAAACTTTGTGAAAAATAATATTTGTGTCATTCTCAAAACTTTTGGCCACGACTGTAAGTGTTATATCAGGCTGGGTTTTGCTACAGTAGCACTAGCAAGTATTACTAAGTATCACGCATCCGTGGTTTGGACTCTAACCTGTTTTTTGTGCTTTTGACCGCAAGCCGGCGGCGCGGTGGTGTAGTGGTTAGAACTGTCGCCTTGCACCTCCAGGGTCCGGGTTCGATTCCCCGGCCAGGCTCGATTCCCGTCTCTGTGTGCATGGAGTTTGCATGTTCTCCCCATGCTTGGTGGGTTTCCTCCGGGTACTCCGGTTTCCTCCCACAGTCCATAGATTAGGCTAATTGGCATTCCAAATTGCCCATAGTGTGTGAGTGTGTGTGTGCCCTGCAATGGATGTCCAGGGTGTACTCCGCCTAGTGCCGAAGTCTCCTGGGATAGGCTCCAGGTCCCCCGCGACCCTGAACACAGGATTAAGCGGTATAGAAAATGAATGAATGAATGACCGCAAGCCATGTGAGACAAATTCCCTGGTTTTCTTTCTACACTGTAAAACAATACTAAGTGTGTCCAAATATCCAATAATCTCCTTTGAACAGTTACATTTAAAGCATTTGGCAGACGCTCTTATCCAGAGCGACTTACATTTTTTTATCTCATTATACATCTGAGGGTTAAGGGTCTTGCTCAAGGGCCCAACAGTGGCAACTTGGTGGTTGTGAGGTTTGAACCTGGGATCTTCTGCACCATAGTCCAATGCCTTAACCACTGAGCTACCTCTGACCCCTACAGTGCGACAGTTGATATTGAGCTGTGTATCCGCTACTTTTACGCTCTATAAATCCTTCATAACGGCTCTAATCTGAGGTGCTGGTTGTTAATTGGTGATTTCTGAGGCTGGTGACTCTCTAAATGAACATCTTCTCTGCAGCAAAGGTAACGTTTGGGCTTGCTTTCCTGGGAAGGTCTTCATGAGAGACAGTTTCATCATGGAGCTTGATGGATTTTGTAAATTCACTTGACACAAAACTGTTCTTGGAAGAACTGATCCAGAACATCTGGCCATAATTACCTAATGCCATATCTGATACTTTATACTGTAGTTTAAAAACAGTATTTGTTCTAGAATGTAGAAAATAAATTACTAAAGAAAAAAAACACTCAGTTAGAAGGTATGTCCAAACTTTGGACTGGTACTGTATCACTAGCGCTATGGAGTATTCCTAAGTATCATTCGTGGTTCAATATCATTTGCATGGTTGGATCTCTTCCCTGTTTTGATGTTTCGCGCACAGCCACAGGAGGTGGAACAGTTCTGTTAGTTTTATTTTAGTTTCTTCATTTTGTTGATTCGCCATCTACGGCGTCTCCAGCCATATCGGGAACCAAGAGTGCCATGAAGTTCCAATATGCATTCTTTTACTCTTTCATCTAGTGTAAATGTTGTTCTTGGATAAAAAGAAAGCTTAACCGTAAAGATAAGTTTAAACAAATAAGTAAATAATGAATACAGAGTCTCAACCCCCCGTTGCTTTGGGACACCCTGTACGAGCTGACTGGCGCGTAGCGGATAGTGCTATCACTCCTACTCAGACAGCATGACTAATTTTGTCTCCGGGCCATGAATAGCTTTGAACTCATCACAAAATCTGACTTCTAAGATTAACTCTAATAAGCACGATTTAAGCACTTCTTTCGCAAATGTTTCACAAATAAGGGAAAACGATGGTATTGATTAAACTTCGCTAGAAAACGCTATATATATTTATATCTGTCCGGCATGCTCCTCACGCCATAAGCTGGGTTTGATTTGACGTGACGAGACGTGCCAGCAATCCGATACTAAAATTAATCCGTAGCGCAATGCTAATACACGATCTGGTGACATCGCACCACTCAGATTATCCCACTCCTGCAGTACTTGGGTTACTCTATCTAAACATATGTGGATCCACGGTAATGCTTTCATCCTGTACTGCTTAGGCATGAACGTTCCAGCAGGCCGTCCTAAAGTGTCCGAAGGTGAGTCAGATTTCACACAAAACGAAAACGTCCCTACCGAAAATAGTCCGGGCGTAGCGTTTAAGTAACGGATGAGTAAAGGACACTGTAGGAGACGTGCACCTGCTGAGCTAGTGCTGCAGTGACCCCAAAAAACACAAAAGTCACAAGACATGGTGTATGTGTTTTATTTAAGAGCCTCAGCCTCAGCCAATGTTACTGAATTCATCCGTTTTTGTTGTTGTTGTTGTTGTTGTTGTTTTGTCTCATGCTTTCTGGACATCCCCTCATTCCAACATAATTAGGTTTTGCTCTGTTTGTCATGTAACGTTTATTTAGACGGTGCATCCAGACTCCGTTTAGCTAAATCGGTTTTAAAATCACACGCAGGCTCCGTCATGCCTCTCGTTCTCCCCGAGCTCGAGTGCCACCATACGAATCTGCATTTCAATTGAATTTCGCCGCGTTATTAGATTTTCCCGAAATAGCGGCGGCTACCGCGAGCGCACCGCAGAAGCATACTCTTTTCATGCATGTTTAGCGGAGACATGCTGTATCTCATTAGACTAAGGCGGCCCGGCCGGACCAGCTGACGTCTCCGTCTGCCTGTTTTTTTTGTTGTTGTTTTTTTTCGATTTGGTTGACCCAGACGAGGAATGCACTTCAATTATGGCCTCTGTATGCTTTGTCACCTCGGTTGTGATGAATGGCAAGCCTCTCAGGCTCGTTAATAAGCAGGGTGTTTTCAGTAAGACGCGGATTTACCCAGGCGAGGAAGGAACGTGCTTTGGTAAATGAGAGACGCGCTTGATTTGGAGCTGTAATTAACACAGGAATGAGATGAGAGCAGATGTTGAGAACAGGTGAAATTCGTTGCTGATAGTTTTGGATGTGTTTTTTTTTTTTTTTTTTTTGGCGCCCCCCCTCCCCCAGCATCAAGATTCGCTAATCAGCTAATCAGCTAAGATGAAAACAGGTGGACGGGGATAAGCAAATGCTAAGCATTTTCACATTAACCTCAGCTAGAATTAATTTGCTGTCATTGTTCTTTAAAAACAGTTCAGACGTCCAACATCCAATTAATTCTAAGAACAAAGAGCTTATAGAGTGTAGTATTAATGGCCAGATATTTCCCATGAAACACTTCCAGTGTACAGTTTCAGAAACAAAAAAATATCACCAAAGATACTAAATTGCGCTGTTACAGTACTTGTTTCTGGGGCGGACCCTCAAGTGTACAGCATTGGTACCTTAAGTGAGAGCAGCCTGCTAAAGTCTAAAAACTAATAAATAAAGTCCATTTACTGTGTGTAGTGTAAATCATTTTTTGTGCACAAGTGAAATATGCTTTTGTTTAGGGCTGCAACTAACGATTATTTTGATAATCGATTAGTTGGGCGATAATTTTTTCGATTAATCGGATAAAACTGAACACTTTCATTTGATGTTTTGCTTAACTATATAAAACCATAAATCAGGGTATTATTTTTGTATAAAAGTAAACTTTAAAAAATGCAATAGCCACATAGTTTAATTATCTTTAAACCTTTATCATTGAAACCTTATTTTATGTAAATCAAACATTTTTGTTTTTAATAAAAATAGCAGACGGCAAGTTGACAACGGACATATTGAGTTATTAAGAATGACCTAAATTTTTAATTCTCTTAAATTAATTCAACTTAATAAGAAGAATAATAGACTTCTAGACTTCGGTTTATACATTATTTCGATCCTCTCGTGTATTTTATCCTTTTTTTGTTGTCTCAATAATAATAATAATTAAAAAAAAGAATATAAATATATAGATACAGTGGTGTGAAAAACTATTTGCCCCCTTCCTGATTTCTTATTCTTTTGCATGTTTGTCACACTTAAATGTTTCTGCTCATCAAAAACCGTTAACTATTAGTCAAAGATAACATAATTGAACACAAAATGCAGTTTTTAAATGAAGGTTTACGTTATTTAGGTTATTATGACTATTGTTACTACACCACTTCAGCTCCTGTACCAGTAGGGCACTGGTGGCTCAGTGGTAGGTGTTTCGCCTGCCATGCGGAAGGACCGGGTTCGATTCCAGCCAGTGCCCACACCCCAGCCACTGGATACAGTGCCGGTCCCAAGCCCGGATAAAATGGGAGGGTTGCGTCAGGAAGGGCATCCGGCGTAAAAACCTGTGCCAAGTTGTAGTGCGGACTGGATATTCCGCTGTGGCGACCCCTTGTCCGGAGCAGCCGAAAGACCAACTACAAGTTTACGTTATTAAGGGAGAAAAAAACTAAAAATCTACATGGCCCTGTGTGAAAAAGTAATTGCCCCCCTTGTTAAAAAATAACTTAACTGTGGTTTATCACACCTGAGTTCAATTTCTGTAGTCACCCCCAGGCCTGATTACTGCCACACCTGTATCAATCAAGAAATCACTTAAATAGGAGCTACCTGACACAGAGAAGTAGACCAAAAGCACCTCAAAAGCTAGACATCATGCCAAGATCCAAAGAAATTCAGGAACAAATGAGAACAAAAGTAATTGAGATCTATCAGTCTGGTAAAGGTTATAAAGCCATTTCTAAAGCTTTGGGACTCCAGCGAACCACAGTGAGAGCCATTATCCACAAATGGCAAAAACATGGAACAGTGGTGAACCTTCCCAGGAGTGGCCGGCCGACCAAAATTACCCCAAGAGCGCAGAGACGACTCATCCGAGAGGCCACAAAAGACCCCAGGAGAACATCTAAAGAACTGCAGGCCTCACTTGCCTCAATTAAGGTCAGTGTTCACGACTCCACCAGAAGAAAGAGACTGGGCAAAAACGGCCTGCATGGCAGATTTCCAAGGCGCAAACCACTTTTAAGCAAAAAGAACATTAAGGCTCGTCTCAATTTTGCTAAAAAACATCTCAATGATTGCCAAGACTTTTGGGAAAATACCTTGTGGACCAACGAGACAAAAGTTGAACTTTTTGGAAGGTGCGTGTCCCGTTACATCTGGCGTAAAAATAACACAGCATTTCAGAAAAAGAACATCATACCAACAGTAAAATATGGTGGTGGTAGTGTGATGGACTGGGGTTGTTTTGCTGCTTCAGGACCTGGAAGGCTTGCTGTGATAGATGGAACCATGAATTCTACTGTCTACCAAAAAAATCCTGAAGGAGAATGTCCGGCCATCTGTTCGTCAACTCAAGCTGAAGCGATCTTGGGTGCTGCAGCAGGACAATGACCCAAAACACACCAGCAAATCCACCTCTGAATGGCTGAAGAACAAGAAAAATTAAGACTTTGGAGTGGCCTAGTCAAAGTCCTGACCTGAATCCTATTGAGATGTTGTGGCATGACCTTAAAAAGGCGGTCCATGCTAGAAAACCCTCAAATAAAGCTGAATTACAACAATTCTGCAAATATGAGTGGGCCAAAATTCCTCCAGAGCGCTGTAAAAGACTCGTTGCAAGTTATCGCAAACGCTTGATTGCAGTTATTGCTGCTAAGGGTGGCCCAACCAGTTATTAGGTTCAGGGGGCAATTACTTTTTCACACAGGGCCATGTAGGTTTGGATTTTTTTTCTCCCTAAAAAATAAAACCCCTCATTTAAAAACTGCATTTTGTGTTTACTTGTGTTATCTTTGACTAATAGTTAAATGTGTTTGATGATCAGAAACATTTTGTGTGACAAACATGCAAAAGAATAAGAAATCAGGAGGGGGGCAAATAGTTTTTCACACCACTGTATATATATAGATAGATAGATACTGGGTTCACTCTCTTTATTTTGCCTTTTTCCCGCATTTCCCTCTGTATAGCCTGTAGGATCATGGGACATATCCGATCCTCCGAAGCATAAAATGAACGTGAAGAAAACAAACTAGAAGTGTTTTCCTTGCGTTCGTTGGGATTTGAACGGCAAGAAAAAGCTGCATGCAACGGTTTTTTCTTTTTACGCCGTATAACCGCGCAGCCGGACAAACGCGCGTCACCAAAGCCCGTGTGAACTCTCTCACTGACTTTTTTTTTTTAGTCGTGGCCAATTCCTCCCCGTCGCTAGGGGCTCCCACATGTGTAGAAAACTCTCCGCGTTTCATCCGTGCTCACCGGACACTACGAAAGGCAGAAAACCGCTCGATTTTAATGCCCGATAAGAGGTGTTTGGGAGGACTTGGGGTGCGCGCTTTATCCTGCAGACGCTTCTGTAACCTCCATTACGCGAGCGACTGTGTATTTGTGCATCTTGTGGTCGCGCTCCTCAGTAACGTGAGCAGCCCAACTAATCGATAATGAAATTCGTTGTCAACGAATGCCGTTATCGATAATTATCGATTTTATCGATTAGTTGTTGCAGCCCTACTTTTGTTATAGAACATATTGACAAAGGTAGCGTAGTGGTTAAAGCATTGGACTACTGTACATTGATCAAACCCCACTAGCACAAAGTTGGGCCCTCGAGTAAGGCCCTTAACCCTCTAATACTTGTATAACAAGATTAAAAACTCTAATTTAGTGTGGTTTAATGTAGACCATTATATCTGTGAGTGTATGCTACATTACTGTAAGAAAGGAAAATACAAACTTTTAAGATTTTCAGAATCAAATGAACGTCCCAGCAGGATTTGTTTGGTTGTCAAAACTTTGTCTTGCTGTTAATTTGACTCTAGGACATCTTTATTATTTGGTTTCTTTTTTGAGTTCTAATTCACTCACTCATTATCCAGATGGTATTATCCTGTATTCAGGGTCTCAGGGTCTCGGGGGACGTAGGGCACGAAGCGGGGTACATCTTGGACAGGGTGCCAATCTATATCGCAGATCTGACTACAGGACTATGCTGTGATATTGAACTGGAGGCGTAGTTAACCATCATGCATGCTCATGCTAACGATCCAGCATTAATGATCTAGCATGCTAAGTTGTTAGCGTACTCACCATCTATATCTCTTTATCATGTATACAGGTCCGTGGGGGGGCTGCAGGGCACAAAGTAGGGTACATCGTGGATGGAGGGCCAATCCATCGCATGGTAGACACACACACACACACACACACTTATTCACACACTACTTGGGATTACACAATTTGGGGACTGTGGGAGGAAACCAGACGTGCAAAACACAAGCACAAACCCCATGCAAACACACCTAATGCGGAAATCGAACCCGGACCCTGGAGGTGCAGGGCCACAGTGGTAACCACTAAGCCACTGTGCTACTCAAGTTGTTAGCTAAGTGGAAAAAAAAAATAACATTCCCTCTGAAAAATGATTTCGCGAAGCTAGTGATCTATCTTATTTTTCATGTTCTAATAATATATTTTAATGTCATTCCTCAAAGCAGCCAGCTGGTTAGCTCTGTGATGAAGTGCTATTCTTTGTTACAGTCTCCATGAAGAGTTACTGTCAGTTGATGTGTTTATCAAAAATATATATTTTTTCTTTTGTCACCAACCGCGGCTTCATTAATACCCCGAAACCCGAGTGTGATGATTTAGCGGTAAACAGAGCGCGTTGGCGAGCAATAAGAGGCCGTGAGAGCACTCGCAGCAGCGGCTCTGTTACGACGCGAGATGATTCACGGTGTATTAGAGCGAGCTATTCCTGGGCACTTAGCTTTAAGTAACAGCAGCGTGTGCCTGTGGGTGAAACCCGATCTTCCTGGCCTGTCATCATCCACATGATGAAGATCCAACCAGGGCGAGCTAACCGATTTCGCAGAATACACACCCTTTGTGATGCGGTTTTCACTAAACTGTTATTCCAACAAGCATGGCTTCGGTGGTGAATTTGAGCTAATTGTAAATTTTTTTTCTTACTCGTAGTATAGTAGAGAGAGGTTAGCATAGAGAGCAGCCATAACAAAAGATTATTTGACTACAAAAAATTTCAGATTTGCCCTCAGGGGTCACCTGGTGGCGCCGTGACATTTCCCAGCCGTCATTTTGACCACACCGATGCCCTGTTTTAGAACGACGCTTCGGCTGACATTCTCTCTCCCGCACCGCAGATCAGCGACAAAAAAGCAGCAGTGATGTGTGTGTGTGTGTGTGTGTGTATATACGGGTTTGTCTAGAGTCCCGAAAGAATTTGCAAATATTCAGATTTTTATAGAGCTGCTTTATAACAACGTTCATAGTTAAAACTATATATATGCTTTTTAAAATATTTTTTTCATAGGACTAACTCCTGAAATTCATGTCGTGTTGAATACACCTGAGAATTGCTGCATCGAAAGTTGTTGAAGAGATTCAATTCAAGTCATGTTCATTTGTAGAGATTTTGTCGAAGAAATATGTGAGAGAGGCTCAAAATGAAACCCATCCTCAAGGGGGCGACATAGAGAAGTGCGACTATAACTCTCATCTGTTTAAATATAAAGTTAAATAGTATTGAGTTGTATTGAACAGTATTGTGGTCAGAAGATGTTCCGCATGAGGATCTTAGGCTTTATGGCTACAGCAGGTACAGTACAAATCTGTTTTAAGTCTGGTTTTTGGAAGTGAACATCTTCATGGTGTCCATGTGGTATACCTCAACCCCAAGATCATAAAGTGGGTATCAAGCGCAGAACTTTCAAAAAAGAAAGTTCAGCATCTCCAGGTTCTCTCTCTCTCTCTCTCTCTCTCTCTCTCTCATTGATTCTTCTTCTTCATCCATCCTCACTCTTTGCTCGTCTCAGGAGCATTAATGATGATGATGGACCTGGCCTTCTTCTCCATCTCTTTTAGAACCACTGTTGTTCACATGACAATGAATTCCCAGCAGTGCACATCTGCTGTCCAGATCCTGGCTCTCTGGTCATGGTTTTTAGCATCCGCTACAGACTCAGCATAAATAAACAAAGAAAGATTTGTCGTTGTTTGAAGACGCATACTTAGAACAAGACGACTGTTTGGTGTCCACCACAAGCAGAGCATACATAAAAGAAGACAGGGCTTTGCGAAACCTGTGGACAGTTTGTCACTCTTGGGGGCTGACCTTCTGACAAGTGGGTCAGAGTCTTAACTTAACAAGCCACCAGTGCCTGAAGATATTATCAGAAGCCTCCTTACTCCTAGGCCACATCCATAGCATTGGCCTAACTCTGTGATGTACTGTACATAAAGTATGAGGTCTGGCCTGAGGTTAGATGAGGTAATCTCGGATGGAAAAAACACGGCTTCTGGCCAACCTTCTGGCCTAGGAGTGCAAGAGGCTTAAGTATCTCACTTTTGACAAGATATTCAGGCAAAAACCTCTGGCTAAAGTCTTTTTCTGCGTAGGCTGTGCTTGTGGACACCAAACAAACACCAAAGTTGCCATGCCCACTTAAATGTTCGGCAATGTTTCTTTCTTTTCTGTTTTTATTCTTTATGTACAGTATGCAGTCCTCTACTAGCTGTATCGAGTAAACTTGTGACCTTTCACTGATGTAAATCGCCAGGAAAAGAAAATGACCAACTCGTCTGTGTCTCCATGTAGAAAGGCTTAAGTGGCCTAAAGGCAAAGTAATAATATCCACACCCTAAGTTGAGACTTGCTAAGCTCTGAGGCTGATGTCATTGTCCTGAGGCACCCTGGAACAAGAAAGTCCCTTTATAGTAAATCTGGATCACGGACAAGAACATTCAAGTGCTTTCCTTTTTTTCTTTTCTCTCTTTTATTCTCGAATGTATCATTGGAACTTCTCCAGGGAAATAGTTCTGATGCTTAACTTCAAAATGGTGTGTGTGCGGAAAAAAGCACCTACAGTAACTTAATCCATGAACCAGTAAGAAACAGGTGCAGATGATGGCAGATGATCAAGTGGGTGATTAGTATACTGGTGATGCTGAATGCTCAGTGGTTGGAACGGACGAGAGGGGAAATGAGGTCGCTGCTGAAGTTGCTACATGAACAAGCAATTTTTTTTTAATTGCACACCAAAGCACTTTGCAGTCTGTCACAGTAAAACTTTTGTTGTAGTTTACTTTTAGTAAATTCATCACTTTAATTTGTTTAATCCCTGTGCAAGAGAAGCTACAGTTCCTAGCACCCTGCCGAAGTCCATTTTTAATTCAGAATAGTGGATTCTAACAGATTAAAATCCTTTGGCACAAAAACCCAAACCTGTCTCAGGGACCCGCACAAACCTAAGTGGCGTTTTGGGTTTTGTAGAACTGAGTTCGGCATCGTTTCCACGTCCAGGTGAGCACCCCCGCCTCTGCTCATTTTTGCATTTCACACGTGTAGTCAGCTAATTAGGGCATCCTTTAGGAGTAATGGAGCAGAAGAAGGAAAATTATGACAAACATGCGGCATAAATTTATTTATTTATATATATATATATATATATACTCAGCAAAAAAAGAAACGCCCCATAATCAATTAATTAACCTGCACCTGTGGAATGGTCATTAAGACCTTAACAGCTTACAGAAAGTAGGCATTTAAGGTCACAGTTGTAAAAACGCAGGACACTAAAGAGACTCGTCTACCGACTGTGAAAAACACCCAAAGAAAGACACCCAGGGTCGCTGCTCATCTGCGTGAACGTGCATTAGGCATGCTGCAGGGAGGCATGAGGACTGCTGATGTGGCTATAGGGCAATAAATCGCCATGTCCGCACCGTGAGACGCCTAAGACGGCGCTACAGGGAGACAGGAAGGACAACTGATCATCCTCGCAGTGGAAGACCACGTGTAACAACACCTGCACAGGATGGGTACATCCGAATATCACACCTGCGTGACAGGTACAGGATGGCCACAACAACTGCCCGAGTCACACCAGGAACACACAATCCCTCCATCTCACAGCAAGAACTGACAAATCTGGTCCAGTCCATGAGGAGGAGATGCACTGCAGTACTTCAAGCAGCTGGTGGCCACCAGATACTGACTGGTACTGACAGATTTTCAGCCTCCCTTCATTCAGGGACACATTGGGAAACATTTTTACTTTATGTCTTATGGTGTTGACTCTTTTAGTGTTCATACAAATATTTACACATTAAGTTTACTGAAAGTAAAAACAGTTGAAAGTCAGAGGACGTTTCTTTTTTTTGCTGAGTGTATATGATACAGTATATGGCGCAGTGGTTAGTGCTGCCACTTTGCAGCCCCAGGATCCGTGTTTGATTCTCACGTTGGGTCTGTGTGCAAGGAGTTTGCATCTTCTCCCTGTACTTGGTGGGTTTCCTCTGGGTACTCCGGTTTCCTCCCACAGTCCAAAGTCATGCAGATTAGGCTAATTGGCGTTATTTAAATTGCCCGTGTGTGTTTTTATGTGTGCGCGTGTGTGTGCTCTGCGATGGATTGGTACCCTGTCCAGGGTTGTACCCCAAGTCTCCTGGGATAGGCTCCAGGCCCCTCATGACGCTGTAGACAGGAAAAAAACAGTATAGATGATGAATAAGTGAATGATGTATAATATCATTTGTACTTTGCATTTTTTGTTAACATGATCATGATTCATATTTATAGAATTTCAGGACACCTTGCTCTATTACCTACTCATCATATATCCTTTTTTAGCTGGAGTTAAAATATGTGTTTACTATGCCTCAGTGGACATTACTCTTCTCCTTGAACTACTTTCCCCTATCCTTTTCTTTCAGCGCCTCCCTAAAGCTACTCTTTTTCTTTTATGTTTGTGTGACCGTGGCCTTCTACATGTCTTCTGCATTGTCATGTCTTCTACATGTCACTTACAGAAATTCTGCAAGTCATTTTTTTTTTGCGCGGATGAAAGTCCCAGCAGGAAACCTCTCCCTTTTCTCCTATAATGTTAATTAAAACCATGTGCGCTAATTCAGAGTGATAAGCATGTGATTACGGTGACTTTTCCTCTCCTTTACTTTGGAAACAGCAAATGTGTTTGGAACGTCCTTGTACAAGACGTGTGCCTTATGTAACCTTTCGAGAGAGGCTTCTCCGCCAGAGGACAAAAGATTGTGGACTGTAGAGAGATCGGGACGTGTCGGCATCATTAGCGGTGCCTTTCAGACCTGCCAGGGAGCACTGTGTGTTTTAACGTCCAAGTACTCTGGTTTTTCACAAGTTTTCACCCCAAAGTGCACTAAAAGAGTCTAAAATAAAACAGCAGATATACAGGTCAAAATTAATTGTAGGTGTTATTTAAATCATTAGTTCATTATGGTAAAAAATCAAACCTATTAATATACACTTGACTTAACAAACAGTGGACAGCTAACAGCTAATTCAACCCGCTGAAAAGTTCTGTCAAGAACAGAAAAAAGAAGAATTCGAGCCAATTCCTGGAGAAATTGTGGAGTAGGTGTGCAGTGGTACTTGTGCAAAATGCTGGGGCAGTGGTAGTCTGCTGTAGGGCTGCAACAACTAATCGATAAAATCGATAATTATCGATAATGAAATTCGTTGTCGTCGAATGCCGTTATCGATTAGTTGGGCTGCTCACGTTACTGAGAAGCGCGACCACAAGATGCACAAATACACACACATGGAGGTTACAGAAGCGTTTGCAGGAAAAAGCGCGCGCCCCAAGTCCTCCCAGGTATGGGAACAATTTACATTAAACGCCTCTTATCGGGCGTTAAAATCGAGCGTTTTTTAATCGGGCGTTCGTAGAGTCCCGTGAGCGCGGATGAAGCGCCGAGGGTTTTCTACACACAGGAGTCAGTGAGAGTCCGGCTGCGCGGTTATACGGTGTCAAAAAAAACATTGCATGCAGATATTTCTTGGCGTTCAAATTATTATAATAATAATAATACATTTTATTTATAAGCGCCTTTCAAAACTCTCAAGGACACTGTACAAAAAACAATCAATAATACAAATGTGGAATAACATTCCTACGAACGCAAGGAAAACACTTCTAGTGCGTTTTCTTCACGTTCATTTTACACTTCGGAGGACCGGATATATCCCATCATCCTACACGCTATACACAGGGAAATGCGGGAAAAGGGTAAAATACTGTAAACAGAGTGAACCCAGTAGCGGCGATTTGTTTTCTCTCCCTACGTCGCCGTATTATGAGAATGTCTAGTATATATATATATATATATATAACCGTGAAAAGGATGTAGCAAGAGACACTTCAATTAAAAATAATATCCTAATAATCTAGAAGTCTATTGTTCTTATTAAGTTGAATTAATTTAAGAGAATTTAAAATTGAGGTCATTCTTAATATATATATATTTATATATATAGATAGATATATAGATAGATAGACACACTGTCAATTATCTGCAATAATTGTTAAAAATAAAAATGTTTATTTACATAAAATAAGGTTTAAATGTCAAAAATAAAGATCATTAAACTCTATGTGGCTATTGCATTTTTTTAAAGTTGGGGGGGGGGGGGGGGTAACTGACCAACTAATCGATTATCAAAATAATCGTTAGTTGCAGCCCTAGTCTGCTGGTTAAGGTGTTGGACTACACTAATCAGAAGATCCTAGGTTCAAATCCCACCACAACTTGTTGGGCCCTTGAGCAAGACCCTTAACCCTGGAATAAAATGTAAGTTGCTCTGGATGAAGGCAGCTGCATGATGCCTTAAATGTAAACACAAAAAGGTGAAAACAGCTTACTGTTCCCAAGACATACAGTACAGTAAGCCCTTCTACAGTCCAGTGGAGGGGTGTGGTTTAACCCCGATGCCATAGCAGTAGCCCTGGCTGCATGGCTAACTCAGTGTAAATTTGCATTTCCATTTAATTGAAGTGACCATGCTGTTTCTACGCTGGATATCTTGGGAATTGTTAGTTCTACAGATTTGGCTTTTTGATTGTTTGAGAGAAGAGACTTACCTAACTTCACATGAAGCAAAATGAAAGTGTGTTTTAAAAGATGTGATCACAGGAATCATTCTTATTTTTGGGAAAAACCTTTATAGTGAGAAGGCATTGCATTGCTGTGAGAAAAATCACATAACAAACAAACATTCATAACTCCCTAACGGTTCGACCAGTCTGAGTCACCTTTTTTTTTTGTCCCGGGGCAACCAGGAGGCCTGTCTGAATGTTGTGATGTACGTTTTGTGATAGTGTGTGTAAATCTGAAGGAGATACAGCTGTCTAGACAAAAAACAGGAATTTTGGTTAAATCATCAAAAACTGTTTTTGAGATCAAAAAAGTGCCACAATAATACCCTAAATAAACACGTGCAGTGGTGCCTCAAACGCTGAAGCTTAGCGTTACTGATCAGGAAGCTCCAGCACCATCCAGGTGCCAGTGTTGGGGCCCCTCAGTAAGGCCCTCAACTGTCTCTGCTTCTGGAAAAAGGGAAGAAAATTATTTCACAGTATATACTGTATAAAACAAATAAAGCTTCCTTCTAAAGATAGTCTGAACCGTGTATACTGTATATTTTAAGATCTCTTTCTTTTTTTGTGTGTCCTGGAGCTCTTTTTGCCTTCAGTGTGGGATGTTTTAAATGGAGATTTCTGACACATTTTCCATGAAATTAAATAAAGAAAAAAAATAATACAATAACACAACATCACTCTAGTGTCCACTCGAGTTATGCTTTTGTCAAGTTTTTTTTTTTTCTTCTTCCTTTTTTCTTAATATTCCATCTTCTATACATGGTGACAAACTGACTTGTGTCCCTTGAAGGATAGGAACAGGTGTCCCCGCAAAAAAAAAAAAAAACTATTATTATTATTATTGTTATTATGGCGGCTATTATGGCGACTTGCACCTCCAGGGTCTGGGTTCGATTCCCGGCCAGGCTCGATTCCCACCTCTGTGTGAATGGAGTTTGCATGTTCTCCCTGTGCTTGATGGGTTTCCTCCGGATACTCCGGTTTCTTCCCAAGTGCAGATTAGGCGAATTGCCGTTCCCAAATTGCCTGTAGTATGCGAGTGTGTGTGTGTGTGTGTGCATTGTCCCCCTGTCCAGGATGTCCATCACCTCGTGCCCTAGGTTTCCTTCGGATGGGCTCCAGGCCCCTCCCGTGACCCTCTATACAGGATAAAGTGGGCTTGTGGCCCAGCAGTGTGCATAACATTATTCATTAATATGGTACAAGGTGCTTACTTGTGGAGTAAGATGTGTTTTGTGTGTGTATGTGTGTGTCATACAATTTAACTGTATTTTTTCCAGCAAAGAACCCTGGTCAAGTCATTCCCTGATGTATGGCCCTGGCTGATTGGAGATTGTTTTCTTTTCTGCAGTTTTTTTCTCTTTTAAGAGGTTAATTACTAGGACGCTGGCAGCCTGTACTCAATAAATAGTTATTGCCTTTTAAAAGCACCTTTTTCATCTCCCTTCCCCCACCAAAAAAAACACACTTTTTAAGCTCTTTGTCGCCTCAAAGCGTTCATTAAAAAAAAAAAAAAAAAATGAAAAGAGGAAAGAGGGAGAAAGATGTTGGTGCTTGGACTGTCTTTAATCTAAGCACATAAAAGCAGAGATGAACCTTTTGAAAAGCGTATAACCTTTTACAAAACTCCAGACTCTTTCACGCTGTTGCCGCTGTTTCCCAAGTAACAGTGGTTTGCCTTCATCGGCTTCGCATTCGGAATATTGATGAGTTGTTGTTTTTTTCTCTGTTTGTCTTTTGGCTGTGTAAAATGGTGCGTATCTTATACAGCTTGTGAAGTTTGGGATGATAGATAAATAGATACATAGACAGACAGACAGACAGACAGTTATCAGACATAACATTAAAACCAGACACTGATGATGTAAATACCATTGATAACTTGGATTGTAATGGCAGCTGGGAAAAAATGGGCAAGTGTAAAGATTTTAGTGACTTTGAGAGGGGTCACCATGGTTTGCGATGGTCACCACTTACCAAAGTGGTTGAAAAAAAGACCAGTGGGGACCCAGCGACAGGGTTATGGATACCCAGGGCTCAGTGATGTAAAAAGATCTGGTGCCCGTCTGGTCCGATCCCACAGACTCTCTAATCAAGCCCACAAAAGTAAATTCTGGAACAAGGTGGCCTGGTCTGATGAATCACGTTGTCTTTTACATCATGTGGACGGCGGAAGCGTGTGCACCTGGGGAAGACGTGGCATCAGAATGCACTCCAGGAAGAAGACGAGAGAGTGGACGCAGCACGAGGCTCTGATTGGAAACCTTCAGTCCTGACATTCATATGGATGTTACTTTGAGATGTACCATCTGCCTAAACATCTGTACACCCGTTCATGTTGTAAACAGTGTTCCCTGTAGGCAGTGGCTTCTTATAGCAGGATAAATTGTGTTTAATCACAGATAAGCCTTCACGTCTTTAATAAGCGTCTCACTGTTGATTGGTGAACCTTTTTCCGATAACGTTCCAATCCCAGGAAACTGTAAGCAGTTCCCGTTCGGCGATTGAGGATGTTTCCGTTCCGTACTCCACATTCCGTTTACTCTCAGGCTCGTAGCGATGAATCCGTGTCTCATCATCAGTAATGATTCTCTTTCAAAAAGACTTTCACCTTCCTTAGTGTATTTTGTTTGCGGGTATCTGAATACTTCAGAAGAATGCTCTTCTTTCGCGCAAATCACAAGTGAGGCGTCTATTTTTGCTCGGACCACAGTTACAAAGTTAGGGGCAGTGGTGGCTCAGTCGGTTAAGGCTGTGGGTTACTGGGTTACTGATCGGAAGGTCGGGGGTTCGAACCCCAGCATCGCCAAGTTGCCACTGTTGAGCCCTTGAGCAAGGCCCTTAACCCTATCTGCTCCAGGGGTGCTGCTCCGTAAGCTGGCTGACCCTGCACTCTGACCCCAGTTTCCTAATTGGGATATGTGAAAAATTGAGCAATTTCCCTCTGGGATTAATAAAGTTCTATAAAAAAAAATAAAAAATATATATATATATATATATAAAAGAGTGTGGATAATTTTTGACTAACCCTCATATATATATATAAAAAAACATACCAGAAAAAAAATTTCTGCATACAGGGATGGATTTTCTTTAAAAAAAAAAAAAAAAAGAAGTCAAGATTTTCTCAGTTTTATGAAGTATGAGACAGCGAAAGGACAAAGCCAGTTAATCCCAGTAAATTCCTCAAATCCTTCAAAGCTACATAACGGGAGAGCTCACATCCAGCCGATTCTCTGCTTCCCTTCTTTCTTCACCAGCAGTTCATTTCATTGGAGCCGAAACGTCTAATGTTCATTTATTTTCCTGTTCTTTACAATGTAAATACAATCCTTAGGCAAATTCAAGAGCACTGTATCTACATTTCAGCTACGACCATTACTTATGGTCCAGGCCACGCCCACAAGCGACAACCAACACAGGAACCGACAGGAAGTGACATCAGGGAGTTTCGTTTGCTGGCCTTACAGTAGACTATTACTGTACATTACCAAAACTTTATATGTTATAATTTCCACATTAGCCCACTTATTGCTGTTGCTATGGTAACCAGGAAGGAACCTGTCATTTTCTTCATGGAGCCTCAGGGGGCAGCAGCAGCAGCAGACTGTCAATAACTACTAATAAAGAACACAAATCACTAGTACATACTTTCATTCAGTTTTGCAATAGCGAAGTTTATATCGACCGAGGAATCAAAACGGCACTTTAGAAACCTTTAACATCTGGCGTTTTCTTTCAAAGTGTGTGTGTGTGTGTGTGTGTGTGTGTGTGTGTGTGTGTGTGTGTGTGTGTGTGTGTGTGTGTGTGTGTGTGTCAGAGCCTGTGAAGACAAGAGCAAGGGGCTCAGTGAAATTAATCAGTTAAAAAGTGGGAAAACACTTTCTTTCTTTTTTTTTTTAAGTGTAAAGCCAGAATTATCGGAAAACTCACTTCATTTCGGAATGGTGCTGTCTCTTTTGCACAGTCCTGCACATCTGTAGTAAGAATAAGAGTAAGCTAAACCTCTAAGTGTAGCTAGCTAGCAGAAGGCAATCTACTGTATATCAATAAAAGAAAGGTTTTGTCTTTGGTCAAAACTCGCTCTTTCAATGATATCTTTCTGTTTCATACATCGACCAACCCAAAACCAGTCTCAGAAAATGTTCTACATGTCTGTATGTCTGTCCAGCCAGATTTTGTCACAGCATCACACATAAAACCGGCTAAACTAGGCCTGGGCGATAAAACGCTAACGATATGTTTCGCGATAGACACGTGATCGATATCAATAAAAAATGTGTTCGATAAAACGTTCGCGAAGCTAGTTTGGTTGCTGTCATGCGCACGACCGGCTCTAGGACCCGGAAGGTGCACGGTCGCGATTCAGGAAGCATAAACGGAGACAAGATGGCGTTGACATTGGCATCCGCCCACCCGCCAAATGCGGGTAATAACTTTAGTCTCACTAGCCACATTGGCGGGTAGTTTAATCTTTGGTATGACAATTGTTATGTTTGCATCAATATGCACAACTAACATCTATAATATTACTTGCTTTTTGTGTGAGAAACGGAGGCATGGAGAAAAACGGTATTCTTCTTTTACTGCATTCAGTGCACACGACACATATAGTATACAGTGCGGTATTGCCCCCTGGTGGCCCGTCAGTGAATTAACATCAAACTCAAATATATTACAACAATATATTTTTGTTGTAGTTTTCTCTAAAGGCATCTGATATAATAAACGCATTGCACTATTTTATTACACTTTATTAAGCATTTCTTACATTTTCTTTTAATTTTGCACCTTAAATGTTAAGAGATAATTGTTAAGTGTTCATTGTGACTTTAGACTTATGTTTACATTTTAATTATTTGATTTTTCCATGGTTGTTGACATTTCTGTCTTAATAACTGATGGGACTATGATCATAGGAAGGTTAAAATAAAAATGTTTAAATATAATATATTCTTCTCCTGGTCCTTATTTTAAATGGGTCATAAAAAATATCAATAATTATCGATATCGACCGATATGAAACACTGATATCGTGATACAGTTCTCAGCTATATCGCCCAGCGCTAGGCTAAACTGTGCTTTAGTATTTGGCTGAAGGTAAATCTGTGCCATAAATGAAATCAACATGTGTCACTCAACAGAGCCAATCAACTTAGAGGACACAGAAACGATGTTAATCTTTATCTAATCTACTTTTTTTTAGATTTCTCATCTGTGATTCAGGACATGTCCACTAGTGATGGATCGTTCATGAACGTTTCATTCTTTTGGAACGAATCTTTAACATGACTCAGTTGAACGAGTCATCTCGGAAAGTGATTCGTTCATTTTCTATACCATATGTTATATACAGGAAACAGAAATGAGTCGTTACCTTTGAGTCTTTTCGGTCCTGAGTCGTTCGTTCTTATGTCACGTGACTCCCATAGACACTATGCAGTGCAATACACAGGAAACAGTATTGAACGGTTCTGCTATTGAGTCTTCGAGTCCCGAGTCGTTCGTTCTTTTGTCACGTGACTCCCATAGAAGTTGTGCGGTGCAGTACACAGGAAACAGAATTGAACGATTCTTTCTCAATGACTCGTCTACTCCGAGTCGTTCGGTCTTTTGACACGTGACTCCCATAGACGCTGTCTCTATTACTCGCTTCGTTTCCTGATGTGCTCCGTCTCCTGTCAGTCACTATTCCACATCTGTCTTCTTTCATGCCGGAACTGGTGTACAAATTTCTTAACAAATCTGGCGCGACACCCCTGAACCATCTAACAGCTGATTTATTACATTTAGTCCCAGTTTAACCCAGTGTAAGTACTGTATGTATCCAGTGATGTAAACTACAGCACTTTTTGTAAGTCGCTCTGGATAAGACCGTCTGCCAAATGCCTAAATGCAGTCATTTGTCAGACACACTTATCCAGAGTGACTTACATTTTTATCTTATTATACATCTGAGCAGTTAAGGGCGTCGCTCAAGGGCCCAACAGGGACAACTTGGTGGTCGGGGGATTTGAACCTGGGACCTTCCGAACCCTAGTCCAATGCCTTAACCACTGAGCCACCCCTGACCCCAGGTACACCCCCATTACAGTTGATTATTGTTTGCAGAGTAGATTTAATTATATTAATAATAAACTAGGAACGTACAAATGAATAATCATAAGTAATGGTAAAAAAAAAAAAAACCCACAACAGTATCTGTAACTTCACTTCCCATAACCCACTGCGTTCATACTCATATACCAACATGACCACTATGGGCTACAACACGCTGCACATCACACCAAAAAGTGATAAACACTTGTCAGTCCTGATCAACTACAAGATCAGGTTAATTAAGGCATGCGCAGGACTGTGCAAAAGTCTCGACCCCCTATTTCTTCATATTAAATTAAATTGTATGAAATAAATGAAAGTAATGAGAACAAGTGTTCTGCAAAGTGCCTAAAGATGCGATTTAAAAATGGCTCGTTTATGTAACGACCTCAGCAGCGAGCTCATTTCCCATCTCGTCTGTTCCAACCGTTCAGCATCAGCAGCGTACTAATCACTCTTTGTGAATTTTTTCATTCTGAAAATGTCTAAAAATGGAATGGTGGGGAAAAAAAATTAAACTGCATATATATCAGGATCCAGATATAATCCAGAAAGCAGACAGTAAAAGATGCAGAAGATCCTCTGAGATTTCTTTAAAAACGTTCGAAGGATTTCTTAGTGGGAGTCTAAAGCTGAGCTGCTGAGTGTTTAATAATAAAAAAAAGAAACAAGTCGTTAGGAGAGCAGTTATCAGAGGTAATGTATGAGATACAGTATAGGTAGCATATAGAGATACAGATGCTCTGGGTCAAATAATAACCAGTACTCTCAATTATGCTGTGTGTGTGTGTGTGTGTGTGTGTGTGTGTGTGTGTGTGTGTGCACATCGTTGTACCTATAGCACCAAGAGACACTTGTACAGGTAGAGACTAAACAGAGCAGTCTTGTAATTATAGAAATAACATTCTCTCTCTCTCTCTCTCTCTCTCTCTCTCTCGGCTCATACTGAGACTCTCAGCATAATGACTATTGAATGTTGATCCCGGCAGTTTAACCCAGTATTAGATGTGTACAGCATAATGCCGACAAGTGAGCAAACCAAATTAGAGTGCTGAAGTGAGATGTATTATTAGTAATATGGACAGTATGCTGGAAGCTACAGTAATTTAGTACCGCTGTAATAAAAACAACAGAACGTACAGTACATCTGCGTATTTAAGGAACTATCCTGTATCCTGTACCGCTTTATCCTGTATTCATGGTGACAGAGGGCCTGGAGCCTACCCCAGGAGGATTAGGGTAGGAGGCGGAGGCACACACATTCATTCACACACTTTGGGAACACCAGTTAAACTTATCTCCATGTCTTCGGACTGTGGGAGGAAACCGGAGTACCTGAAGGAAACCAAGCAAGCAGGGGGAGAACATGCAAACTACATACAGAACATGCAAACTACATACAGAACATGCAAACTACACTACATACAGAACATGCAAACTACATACAGAACATGCAAACTACACTACATACAGAACATGCAAACTACACTACATACAGAACATACAAACTACATACAGAACATGCAAACTACATACAGAACATGCAAACTACATACAGAACATGCAAACTACACTACATACAGAACATGCAAACTACACTACATACAGAACATACAAACTACATACAGAACATGCAAACTACATACAGAACATGCAAACTACATACAGTACAGAACATGCAAACTACACTACATACAGAACATGCAAACTACACTACATACAGAACATGCAAACTACATACAGAACATGCAAACTACATACAGTGGGAGCCACGTCAAACAGCCGCCTGGAGCATGACTGCTCCGTGGCAGTTCCATGAAGGGTTAATGCACGGTCCGTGCACGGAATGTGATCCCCCGCGATGACGCAGTTAACGATGCCCCGCCCCATAAACGCCCCCATGCGCTTTCTAAAAAGATGGTTGCAATGCCGTATAATTCCGCCAGATGGAGCATTGACTGGCACAGTTAATTGCAGTGTCCAGGAAGCCCAATACCGTATCTTTAATATACAGACAGTTCTTGCATTGTCAACATAGTTTCATAAATAGATGAAAAAACAACAACAACAGATCGATTAATAAAACAGATTTGTTAAATCACTCAATACACAACCCATGATGATTATGCTATTTATTATTTAATAATGAATTAATAAAATTAGTTAGTGAAATATTTTTTAAGACATCCTGAAATGATCCTTAAAGACACGGTAGCGGCTGTAATTTGTCTATACCGATCATTGTAGGTACGGAATAAAAACGCAGGCTACGTACAGTATTTTACATTACGGTGTATTTTACCCCGTTCCATTTAATATACTGATAGATAATATTTTGCTGCAAAGTAAAGCTCAAAATGTAACGTCTGCTTGGGTTTGTTTTCGTTATATTTTTGATGATGTTTTCGCTGATTTTTTCACTGATAGTCTACAAGTGGCATAAGAAATGCAATTAATGCCGCATGCAACCTGGAATAAATATCTGCCCATATGGAATCATGCATAATGCTCCCCCGTCAATAGATCTGATGGGGCATTAATCACTTAAACACTTGGAAACAATAGTAAAAAAAAAAGTTCCAGAGGGTTAGCGCCTGTTATACTAATGTATTTTTACTGATTTTTTTTTTACTGCTTATATTTCGTTGGGTTTTACGCAATTTCGTGTGTTTGTGTGTGTGTGTGTGTGTGTGCGCGCACGAGAGAGAGGATACTCTGACAAGACCAACCTCCGTGTGGCTCCAGTGGTGCAATCGGTTAGCGCGTGATACTTATAAAGCGGTCCAGGTGAAGCAATGCCGAGTTCGAGTCTCACCTAAAGCACCCAAAGCTTTTTACTGCATATCGCGCTGTGTATGTGACAAATCAAATTTGAATTTGAAAGTAAAGCTTAAAATGTAACTTCTGCTTGGGTTTGTTTTCGTTATATTTTTTATGTTTTCGCTGAAAGTCAAATTGGCATAACAAATTGATTAATGGCGCATAATATCTGGAACAAATATCTGTCCATACGGATCAGTGTGTCTTTAGTCATTTAACCAGCATAATGTCCCACATTAAAGATCTGATGGGGCACAAATCACTTATCACAACGGTGTATAGATGCAGCAGCAGAGACAGATTTAATCCCCATAAACATTCACACTTGAAAACAAAACTAACAGAAGTAAACAGTTCTAGAGTGTTAGTGCCTGTTATCACAGGACAGGAATCACCTACAGGATACTACTGTATTTTACTGCTCATATTTTTTACCCTAGTTTCATTTGGTTTTACGCGATTTCATGTATTATTTGTGTGTGTCTGTGTCTGTGTGTGTCTGTGTGTGCACAGTGTGTGTGTGTGTGTGTGAGTGCGAGAGATAGCGTGAGAGCGCGTGCGCGAGAGAGGGCTTTCATGCTGATTTATCCAAGGTTACTAAAACCTGGCTTACTACCTATAAAAAATATTTCAATTTAACTCATGGGTCTCAATCACAGATGACACGACAAATTATATACTCTGAAACGTTCATTTGAACATTTAGAAATATATACAAAAACATGAATACTAATGTTATCATGGTGTAAATTATTAACATTAGGTTAGGTCCTGCCCTTAATTAATTCATATTATAATTACTTTTACATAGTATAGTTACTGGACTGACATGACCAAAACTAGCTATTTGATTTAGCCTTTCTAAAATCAACCCATATATCATTTATAATCAGAAAACATAAAACATATTATGATCTGTTCAACAGCCCATCTGTTTTAATTTAGTTTGTATTTTTTATTATTCATAAGACAACCTTTCAGTTTTGTACATATTTTAGTTATAGTGTGTTAAGTCTTACTTTAGGTTAAACGTTTTTGAGAATTTGACCATCCAGCTTAGATAAATGTTATGTCATTGATTGATAAAATCTGGATTAAGGATATTATATAATTATATATATATATATATATATATATATATATATTTATTTATTTATTTTTTTTAGTTTCCCCCTGAGGGATTGCCACCTTATTGTGGTCTGGGGGTTTGCGTGCCTCAACACAATTCAGCAAATACAATACTGTTACTATACAGTAAGGCCAGGTAAAAACAGTGCTCGAACATGATGCCCCCCTCCCCCCACCCCGTGTTGTCTGGTCTAGAACGGCCCTGCCTCTGACCGTCTTTTGTCTTGTAAATGAGTATTCTCACTCACCTTCCAATCCCCCCAGCGCACACACTCTGTTTGTACTGTAAACTGTACTGTAACTGTTTGCTAGGGCACTTGGTTATACACAGTACTTTAATTTGCCATAGAAAATGTTTTGGAGTGTGTAACAATTGAAATTGAAACAAAAAGTACAAAAAATATAATGATCAGTTGTGTGTACAGAGCTCCAGGCACATGCATTGATAAATTTACAAAAGAGTTATTTAATATGTTCGACCAATCAATTAAAAATAAGGTAAACATCATATGTGGTGATCTTAACATTGATTTACTAAATCCACATGGAAGTAAGAGAATTGCTAATTTTATTGATGCACTGTACAGTTATGGTTTGATTCCAATGATAACAAAACCTAGTAGATTGACAAAAGATACAGCAACATTAATAGATCATATATATACTAATGAATTAAAAGGAAAAAGACTAGGAGGGTTGCTTATCAATGATATCACAGACCATCTTCCAGTTTTTGTGATTTTCTATGATTTATTGAAAAATCCCCCCCTCAAAAAAAGGACTAATAGTTATAAAATTATTCGCAATAGAACACAAGAGGCAATAGATGCTCTTAATGAAGATTTAGTAATACAAAATTGGGATGAAGTTTATGCATATAACAATCCCAGTAAGGCGTATGAAGTGTTCTTGAATATATTAAATGAGCAAATTAATAAACATTGTTCATCTAAGAGGATTATAATAAAGCAAAAGAATGTATATAAACCATGGATTTCTAAAGGAATAGAGAAGGCATGTAAAAAGAAAAATGTCCTATTCACGAAATTTCTAACAACAAGATCAAAACAAGCAGAAATTGATTATAAGACTTACAAAAATAAATTACAAAATATAATAAGATTCAGTAAGAAGGACTATTACAATAGGTTATTGAATATCCATAAAAACAATGTAAAAGCAACATGGAAGGTACTTAATGGTATACTTAAAAATAATACATGCAGTTTTGATTACCCAAATCGTTTTTTGTAAATGATGATAATCAAAGTATAAATAAAGGGGAAGATATTGTCAATGAATTTAATAAGTATTTTGTAAATGTTGGATCTAAATTAGCAGAAAAAATTACTAAACATGGATCAGTGAATGAAGTAAAAAACTTATGTAATAAGTATACAATGTTTATTCAGGCTGTAGATGAAAAAGAAATACTTCTAACAGTTAATAATTGCAAGAGTAAATATTCCACCGATTGTGATGATCTAGACATGTCATTATTAAAAAATATAATTGTGAGTATAGCAAAACCTTTTGCTTACATTTGTAGTCTGTCTTTCTTAACCGGTATCTTTCCTAGTAAAATGAAAATGGCAAAAGTTATTCCGATCTTTAAAGGAGGAGATCATTATTCCTTCTCTAATTACAGACCAATTGCTCTTCTGCCGCAGTTTTCAAAAATCTTAGAGAAAGTATTTGTGCAGAGGCTTGACAAATTTATAGAAAAACATAATTTACTGAGTGAATATCAATTCGGATTTAGGACTAAGAGGTCGACTTCAATGGCAGTAATGAAAATGGTTGAAGATATCTCAACTGCAGTAGAAAACAAGGAATATACATTGGGAGTATTTTTAGACTTAAAGAAAGCATTTGATACAATTGATTATGATTTATTAGTGAAGAAATTGTTAAATTATGGAATAAGAGGAAAAGCGTTAGACTGGATAAAAAGCTACCTGGAAAGCAGACATCAGTATGTACAAATTAATAATGACAAATCTGACTTATTGGAAGTTACATGCGGTGTTCCACAAGGTTCAGTATTGGGCCCTAAATTATTTGTGTTGTATGTTAATGATATTGATAAAGTGTCCAATGTATTAAAATTTTTATTATTTGCTGATGACACTACTTTATATTTATCAGGTAAAAATTTGAAACAGCTTCTGAACACAGTGGAAAATGAATTGCTGAGGCTTAAAAGTTGGTTAGATGATAGTAAGCTTTCATTGAATTTGACTAAAACTAAGTTCATAATTTTTAGTAATCAAAAAATTAATCATGATGTGAAAATAAGAATTAATAATGAGGAAATAGAAAGAGTCTCCAAAATTAAATTTTTGGGAGTAATAATTGACAACAAACTGAATTGGAAACCACATATTAATTTTATTAAGACAAAAATCTCTAAATCAGTTGGAATTCTTAACAGATTAAAGTATGTATTGGATAATAAAACATTACGCATATTGTATTGTACACTCATATTTCCATACATCACTTATTGTGTGGAGGTATGGGGGCATACTTATAAAACTTATTTAAACCCAATATCTGTGTTACAAAAAAAAGCAATAAGGATTGTTAATAAGGCCGATTATTATGAACACACAAATAAATTGTTTATAAAATCTAAAGTTTTGAAATTTGTGGATCTAGTTGATTTGTATACTGCACAAATAATGTATAAAGCCTATAATAATTTACTTCCCAGCTGCATCCAGAGGCTGTTCAAAATTAAAGTCAGCCAGTACTACTGTCTAAGAGGAATGTTCATGTTTAGCAAAATAAGGGCCAGAACAAATTTAAAGAATAAATGCATTTCCGTTAAAGGGGTTAATTTATGGAATAAATGTGATATGGAATTAAAATTATGTAATTCACTTCATAGATTTAAAAAAATGTTTAAAGACAAGGTGTTTAGTGAATATATGACAAAGTAATATATATACTGTATATAGACATGATTATTTTCTTTTCCAAATTTCTCTTCTCTTCCCAAGTGAAAGAATAATTAATTTTGACATGTTTTGTTTATGTGCACAAGTGACAATATTTGTTGACAATATTTTGTGCAATTTACTGTAAAGTGTCGCTCATCATTTGTTGATGTACAAAGGGTAGGCATAATAAGCAAGGCTTCAGCCTACACCTTTTTTCAGTGTTGAACTGAAATAAACTATCTATCTAATGTATGGAACACTTACTTAACTTACTGGTTTGGTTTAAACATCGCTTATTACCTTATTCAGCAAAATAAATTCATTATTAACATATTGAAGTATTTTAGTTAAGGACAAAAACTGTGCTTGTGTTTAGAACTGCTGAACAGCCGAAAACACACACACACCCATCCCCCCGCCAAAAACACACACACAGAGCAATTAACACCATGTCATACTCAGGAGTGGAAGGTGAGAAACCGCAATGGAGAATACCAAGTTTGTCGTTGCTCTTTTGGAGTTCTTAAAACCCAAAACATTTATTTATACTGAGAAAAAATTATTATGGGTCACAATCACAAACACAAATACATATAATCAAGTGTTTAACTGGTTTCATTTGTTTCTATGATCAATAATTATTATTATTATTTTCAGCCCAACTCTTTGACTATTTAAAACAAAGTTGTGTCCCATTTTTTGCCAATTGAAGTTGTTGGTTCAACTAAACAATTTTTAAATACCCAAACAATCCCCCAAAATTAAAACACGCAAAACAAGACTTTAACAATTCAATTTATTCTTCCAAAACTAGTCAAAGTTAAAACAGTAATTTATATAAAACAGATGAATACATGTTGTCTTTGCTTAAAGTTCGTTAAACAACCCGGATACACCAGCTGCTTATAAGTCTCTATCTATAGTCCTTTTACATTAAAATAAAACATTTTCAAATATCAAAACTATTACATATTTGTTATTAATAATGTTATTACTTAACAGTTTAAGTCTTTGTTTCCCCCAAAGTACTGTATCAGACATTTTGCAGTTCTATGTTCAGAATATACAGTAGACCTGATCAAACATAATTCTAAAGCTGTCGGACTGTGACGTCATCCCTCCTACAGCTTCCTCAACAGCTTGTTCAGGCTCCTCCAGTCCTGTAGCTCCAAAAGTCCAGCCGTCAGCCGTCTGACCCCCCAAATCCTCCACAGCGGAGCTCTGCTTAAAGACAACAGGAGAATTTAGTCAAAACAAAGATAAATAAACTTTACAGAACATATAGTTCTAATAAAAATAAAATATATTAATAAACCTATTTACCACAGAGTGTGTAAAGTACTGCTTTGGGGATTCTGTAATGTAAATAATCTGCCTGTGCTAATGTTAACCAGTGAACAGTGCTAGTGTTAACCAGTGAACAGTGTTAGTGTTAACCAGTGAACAGTGTTAGTGTTAACCAGTGAACAGTGTTAGTGTTAACCAGTGAACAGTGTTAGTGTTAACCAGTGACTGTCTGTATTATCGTCTGCATTAAATTAACCGGGAATTTACTTAATGCGCTTCTCATACAAATAAGTTAAGCGATATAACACTCGTATATGAGCATTAGTTCATCCCTGAAGCCAAACTATAACTTACTGAAGCCCCTCACACACACACACACACACACCTCCCCCTCCTTAACTGATAAACACTTCCGTGTTGTTATTCAGCTCTTTAACTAAGCGCTCGCGCTACTGCGGAAAGTCCTGGACAAAGTGTATAAAATATAAACCGGGTTATGAGCGTTACTAGCTCCTGTACAGCTCCCCTCAGTCTGTGTCCCTCATCAACTGCATCACATTATATTACAGTCACAGAAATAACCTGCAGATTAACTCTTAACCAGAGAATAAATAAGCGCTGAATTTATCCAGACAGCACGCGGTGAGATTCTCTCAGTATTTACAGAGAACACACACACTCTTCATCGGGTAGTGCAGCTCTTGTAATAGGGACATTAATAGTATTGTCGAAGCTTGAGCATGTTTTTGAGGTAAAGTGGAGTGACATTGTGAGTGTGTGACACTGACAGTAAGCTGTAATATTAACTCCAGACTTGGTAAACAGAACATTAAGTTCTCTAAAGTCACATCTGACCGCTGCTGCTGCTGCCAGTGATATTTCAAACGGCCAATAAAAAAACTAAACTGGGAAATAAACTGTAAACTACCCCAAACACATTTTATAAAATAAAACATCACTTACCACGAATAGTCCGTTAAGCCGCCATCTTCATCTCTGTAGTTTGGCAGCGTCAGTTCGGCGGGGGTGGAGGCGGGTTGTTAAAATCACGTGATTGCAACTCAGCGCAGCTGGCTTGTTTTAACGTGTTCTTGAGAACGAAGCGCCATCTAGTGGTGGCACCAGGTAAATGAATAAATTGGGCTTGAATGGGCGTGTTTACTGTGAAATCTTGACACGCCTTTCAGCCAGAAAAGGGAGGGGGGATTACGGCGTGCAAAGGCCATTCACACGCCATTCACACTTCAGCCACACTGTCGCGGCTATTTGGCGTGGCTCCCACTGTACAGAACATGCAAACTACATACAGAACATGCAAACTACATACAGAACATGCAAACTACATACAGTACAGAACATGCAAACTACACTACATACAGAACATGCAAACTACATACAGAACATGCAAACTACATACAGAACATGCAAACTACACTACATACAGAACATGCAAACTACATACAGAACATGCAAACTACATACAGAACATGCAAACTACATACAGAACATGCAAACTTCATACAGAACATGCAAACTACATACAGTGTACACCAGACGCATCCCAAAGAGACACACGGGGCATCCATGCGATGAGACCTCCAACCAGAAACGGGGCACCAGGATGGATCAGACAGGTCCGGAGGGCAGAGGGAGTCTGGATCACTGGCAGCTCAGGAACCACATGTGTAGCTCGACAGAGAGAGAGAGAGAAAGAGTGAAAGGGGGAGACAGGGGGAGAGAGGAAAGAGAAAGAGGGGGAGGAAGAGAAGAGGAGGAGAGATTGCAATTAGGTATGGTCACAGTCACAATGTATAATGTGAATGTATATTTACTGTAGAGTGCAAGCAGAGACTCCGGCAGGACTAACTATGACAGCATAACTAAAAGGGAGAGCCAGAAGGAAACACAAACATGAGGGGGAACTGAGATTTAAAGCAAACAATCACCTCACAGTCTACAAACCTGAGTGATCAAATGAGAGTGAGGAAGACAGCATCTAAACATACCAGTTCACCATAATACTCTACGTCCATGAGTCCCCCAGATCTGCTCCTTTACCTTATGGCAAATCTATTTATAAAATGCTTGGCTAAATAAATAGGTTTTTAGCCTAGACTTAAACACTGAGACTGTGTCTGAGTCCCGAACACTATTTGGAAGACTATTCCATAATTTTGGGGCTTTGTAAGAAAAAGCTCTGCCCCCAGCTGTAGTTTTCATAATACGCGGTACTGATAAGCAGCCTGCATCCTTTGATCGAAGTAGGCGTGGCGGATCGTAAGACACTAGCAGTTCGCTCAGATACTGCGGCGCGAGACCATTTAATGCTTTATATGTCAAGAGTAGTATTTTAAAATCAATGCGAAATTTCACAGGGAGCCAATGTAGTGAAGATAGGATAGGGGTGATGTGCTCATATCTTCTGGTTCTAGTGGTTCTAGTGTTGTTCTCTTGGTTGGTTTCCTCCGGGTTCTCCGGTTTCCTCCCACAATCCAAAGACATGCAGATTAGGTTAATTGACGTTCCCAACTTGCCCCTAGTGTGTGAATGAGTGTGTGTGTGTGTGTGTGTGTGTGCGCTCTGCGATGGATTGGCACCCTGTCCAGGGTGTACACCGCCTCGTGCCTTAGGTTTCCTGGGGATGGGCTCCAGGCCCCCCGTGACCTTGCATACAGGATTAAGCTGTATAGACGATGAGTGAGTGAGTGATTATTTCTATATATATTTAGATTTGATCAACATTATCTCCCCAGTTTAAGTGTAAGTGACTGTCCTCATATCATACTCATGTGTTGGAGCAGAAACTAGGACAAAAAAAGGTTCTATTTCCCCATCCAAAGTCCACATTTGAACATACAGACATCATTTCCTTTCAGTCACTCTTTTCACCGTAGTAATATGACACGAGTTCACGCTTTTATACCACGTTTATTCATCATCAAACACTTTTCTTCAAACAGTTTACAGCAGAGGCAGAGTTGAATCCTGCACAGAGCTGTAAAACAACCCGAGAGCAATAAAAGCGAAAAAAACATAAGGGAGTATGAAACCAGGTCAAGGGAATAAAAAAAAAAATGTATGTGCTCTTTAGAATGTGCAAAAAAAAAAAGAAAATTCCTTGAATAAAGAAGGAAGAGTGTAGGTTATTCAAAGGAAATAAAAGTGCTGTTTGAATTAGTTGCAGGAGAGGAGAAGCTAGAATGTAGAACCAGGAGCAACAGCGAGTGTGATTTAGACTAGACGCTATCCATCTTCATCCGTATAACTGAGCTGATGGAAGCGGATGATAGATTAATGTCACTGCCATTGATGATGAAGACCGATTATGCCACACCCACCTAAAAAGCCAAGTCAGTTTCGTTCTCTTAGGCTCCTTGGGAGGATGTAGCCATCATCATCATCATCATCAGGATTTGAACTTAGGATGCATAAACTCCTGGCCAATAGGGGAAATTGATTGAAATAGTCCATGTGCTGAGACCAATGTGGTCGGAAACAAATCATGAATGGAGATCATTAAAATGCTTGGTGAAGTTGCATCATAATAACTGGACAGTAGAAATAATAGCTATGTTTAAGAGTGAATAAGAGTTTGTCCATACACACCCGATGTGACAAGAACTCACAGGATTGGAACTAAACAGCTGTATGGTCATAAAATACCACTGTGTTAGTGAGAATCATCAGAAAACAAGGTTCCAGATTGTTAATGAGCTTAAAGACGGGATTTGGATTGTAGGAAAAAGGTCATGTTGTCCTTATTCCAGAACGATGTGCAGGTCAGGGTATGAAGGGAAGCACGTGAAGCGTCATGCATAGTGCCCACTGATCGGGGGTTTCTTCAGCCGCTCAGGTCTAGACTCAGCAACGTTATGTGGCAATAAAATGAAGTCAGCTGACGACCTGAATGGGACTAAACTGAATGACCAGGTTATTACAGTACAGTACATGTGTAGAGTTGTGAAAGAGTGGTTCTGGGGTAATCAAAGCTAAAGGTGGTTGAATGAGGTGGTTTTGAGAGTGTATGACTGTCTTTATGGACACACGCTGTAGAATATCATATTAAATCACTTTAGAAGATTGCACTGCTAAAAAAAAATTGGGATTTTTGTATTTTTTTTTTGGTTTCCTGGAACAAAGACAAGTGTTGTGGAAAAGCAGCATATGTTAAGGATTTTTATAACGAAAGCTGTTTCGCTGGCTTTATTTTTCAAAGCGTTCCATGTATATGGGCAGCTCAGACATCTCTGAGCAATTGATTTCAAATCTTTTTTACCCCGAGGACAAAATCTGCTAGGGATAAAAAACAGCACGTTTTCTTTTCTGTGACATTATTATTATTATTTTTTTTTTTTGTCAGCAGAAATATACAGATTTGTGAGATTAGATTAGATTTGTGAGAATGTGAACTCCAGTGTTCCTTGGATCCTGTGGAGCAGCAGATTGAGAGCAGGACATTTTCGCAGACGCTTGATTAGTCCGTGCACCACCCAGCATGTTTAATATTAACTAATAGCGGACAGCGGTGGAATCGGCGAGGTCCCCCCTGTTGTTTTTTTTTTTTTTTTTTTTTTCCAGTAACGGTAGCTCTGATGGATGATCTGTCTGGAGTAAAGTGGAAGATCTCGTCCCTGCTACATCAGCACAGGTTTCATGGTGTTCTGTTGGAGCTGGAGATCCATGCAGTGTGATTAAGTACAGACAAGACCTTTTTTTGTGTGTGCTTTGACTCCTCTTTTTCTTTAGAGAGGTTTTTTTTGTCTTCTTCTTAGACACAAAGTCCATAAAAAGCTGGTGAAGTGTGAAACTCAGAATAAATCCGATTTGTGTTTGTTTTGTTAAGCTTGTACTAAATGGACAACCTGTTGCAGAGTTAGAGAGCAATTTTGGTGGAGACACTAAATGGAGATTAGTGACATTTAGAGACACTAAACGGACTGGAGATTCCTAAAGCATTATGGTAAGGATAAGGTGTCAGAATGGGGACAAGGAGGTCCCCAGTTCAAGCACAAGTGGACATCGAACTGGCACCTCTTCGAACATGCGTCCTCGGTGAGTGTAAGTGTCTCCAAGTGGGGGCCAGGGGTAGCTCAGTGGTTAAGGCATTGGACTACATTTCGGAAGATCCCAGGTTCAAATCCCACAACCACCAAGTTGCCACTGTTGGGCCCTTGAGCAAGGCCCTTAACCCTCAACTGCTCAGATGTGTAATGAGATAAAAATGTAAGTCGCTCTGGATAAGAGCGCCTGCCAAATATACTGTACTGTACTTAACAATGAATGAAGCCGTGAAAAACAACACCTTTTTCCCCCACTGCTTTTATAGTATCACCTTAATCCATTATTCTAGCAGCAGAGAGTTCTACTCTTCAAATGACTTCAATTCTACTACACTGCTTAATTGTTAAAAATGCTTGCAGTGGTGGTGCTTTTGTGTGTGTGTGTGTGTGTGTGTGTGTGTGTGTGTGTGTGCATGCGTGCGCAGTTTTGCAAATTTATCCATTTTAATAACGTATAGAGAAAACAACTTGCCTCTTCGTACTCCTCCAGCCGACACTCTGTTGAGATTAATGGCACGTTTGTTTTCCAGTGACTGCTTCTTCGCTCCATTTTTTCCCCCTGTGTG
Source organism: Channallabes apus (assembly GCA_030522415.1). Classification (NCBI taxonomy): domain Eukaryota; kingdom Metazoa; phylum Chordata; class Actinopteri; order Siluriformes; family Clariidae; genus Channallabes; species Channallabes apus. The sequence goes on along the minus strand of CM060109.1, from coordinate 10,059,194 downwards.
ATTTATGTAATTTAAAGGTCCTGTATTTTACTATTTCTTTAACCAGGACTTTTGATTGTGCAGAATAATAGAATACTGTTTTGAGAGTAAAATCTCCCTTTATATCCCAGTGTTTCACCAGCGCTTGGATGCCATCAAGGTAAAACTCATTTCTAGGTACGTCAGAGCTATGATCAGACTTCCTGCTTCACGTCTGAAACGCTGGCCTCCCAGGAACTTTTTTAATGACCCAAACATGTAGAAATGGCTTGGAGTGAGGTCAGGACTGTACTGGGGATGTGGCGATAAGTCCCAGCTGAGTTCAACTGATTAATGTACAAGTGGTGTCGGATGACGAGTAACGCGGATTGCGAGTGTACCGCAAGACGAGCAAAGATTTTTAATAAATTTTGCCTTGGAAAACGAGCAAGTCTTGGTTTACAGAGTATTATGTATCATGCATGCGCTTCTTGTTTTGACGATGTGCGTCACCTGATCACAACTGAGCCAACGGTTTTTCTCTTTCTTGTGCTGCGGAATTGTGGGTAATCGTCTCCCCTGCTGGGTCTTAGTCCGCATTCTCTTACTGGTATAATCAACATCCGTGCACGCGTGTACTGTTTACTATAACACTGTGACCACATGTGTGTGTAAAACATATTTTATTTTGCGTCTGTATGCGTGTGTGTACAGCGCTCTCATTAGAGAGGTTAAAGATCCTTTTTCTCTCTCTGCTCAAGACTCAGCCTGCTCTTTGTGACTGTGTGCACACGTGTCAATGGACACCGTGCCACACACACACTCTTTCTGTCTGCTCTACACAGAAACACTGCTCTGTCGCGATTCTTTTCAAAGGTAAAGTGCAGGTTAATTTGATTTATTTTTACTTTATAGCAGTGATTCTGTTACTGTGTCGCTCAATCGAGTGTCATTAGAGAGATTTGTAGTTTATTTTTCTGATAAAACAGTGTTTCTGTTGTGTATGCAGCGTGCATGTGTGTGTAAAGAGTGAAGGAAGGGTGACTGTGTAAGATGAGAAGGGGGAGAGGGGCAGGGGCTCCTTACACACACACACACACACATACACACACACACACACACACACACACACACACAGCGCCTTCGAGCAAACGGAAACATTTATCTGTTGGGATTTATTTTGACTTTTTTAAAAGGTAAAGAGCAGGTTAATTTTTAAAATAATACTTTATATTTATGTTAATTATTTTATGTGTTTATTTTTTGCGCTGTGGAACGAATAATTTGAGTTTCCATTATTTCTTATGGGAAAATCTGATTTGGTTTACGAGAATATGGGATATTCCGCTTCAGGAGTGAATTATGCTCGTAATCCAAGGTTCCACTGTACTGCAGCTAAGAGTCTCATCACTGCACTGTGCTTTAAGTCTTCTGTAAATGTCAATCAGTTTTATGCCTTCATTTATGTGAAATTTCATCACATGTCCCTGATTGACCCGAACGCCCCATGTAATTGGCTTGGTTAAACTCATGTTTTTTTATATAATTTATTTTTTTTTGCACACACACACACACACACACACACACACACATATTAGAGACATATCTGAGAGTCTAAAAATGACTAAGAAGCAGCTTATGGCTTCCAATCAAAGTCATTTCATGTGAGTTTCTCTTTCTGTGCCCTACAGGAAGTTCGTGCCATAGTAACACGCTCCCGGCACTTGTGCGTACGCCTCCGCTGATGATGCAGTCCACGCTGGACATTAAACCGTTTATGTCTTTCCCGGTGGATGGCTCATCGCCCGTTGGTCTCTTCGCCAATTTCAGCACGGTATTTCTCCCCTCCTTCTCTCTCTCTCTCTCTCTCTCTCTCTCTCTCTCTCTCTCTCTATCTCGTCTCCTCAGTATGCTGAATATAAACCGTGCACATTATTCATTTCAGAGTTGAACGCTGCATTTTCATATTCATTGATGGACGTTGGAGTTTAGAGTGCAAAAAAAACTGGCTGCACTTAAAAAATCTAAAGGAACCAGAGGCATGGTTATCTAGCTAAAAAAAGCGCATTATAAAATATTCATGTTTTAATGCAAAACACCATATTTGTAACTTCTTATAAACTTCTTATAAACTTCTTCTTTGTAAACTGCTTATCTAATGTGTAAATATAAACATTCGACAAAAAAATAAATAAAACTTTTTTTTTTGCTTGCGATAACTGCACTATATAAAACATTTTTATAAAAGTTTTAACACATACAGTCATACAGACTGTACTGATCACACACACACACACACACACACACACACACACACACACACACACACACACACATCAATTTCTTCCACAAACCTTATAAAGTACACTTACTACAGTAAAAACAGTAAAAATACTGCAAACTATTTTATATACATATATATGTGATATATGTGAGAGTGTGTGTGTATATATATTTATATATACAGTATATATATATATATATATATATATATATATATATATATATACATATTGTGTTTACAAACTGCGATGGATTGGCACTCTGTCCAGGGTGTACCCCGCCTAGTGCCCGAAGTCTCCTGGGATAGGCTCCAGGTCCCCCACGACCCTGAACACAGGATTAAGCGGTATAGAAGATGAATGAATGAATGTGTTTACAAATTTATTTGATAAGATCCAACAATAATCATAGTTTGGAAATTTATCTATAAAGTCTTCCAATCAAGAAAATGCACTTTTATTTATTTATTTATTTATTTATTTTAAGTATTCTTTTAATTAAAGAATGAATAATTGACTTTCTAACAAGCTTTTCTGGAATGAACTGTAAAACAGTTTCATACTAACGACATCAAAAGACCAGAGCTCAGGCTTGATTTAATATGCACATTCATTTGTATTTAATTAGACAAACCTTTTGGCTATAAGGTTAATTAACATAGATTTAGTTTTTCATCTTAAATCTCACAGAACCGTAAACATCTCGAGTGAGGAAACTAATAAGTGTGAGCTGAGAGAGTTTAAGTGTGATTTGGTTACAGGAGGATATTATTTAATCATATTTTGATGGGAAAGTGTGTCTCTTGTCTCTTGTCTTATCTAGAGACAAGAGGCATGTTTCTTGTCTCTCCGTGCCGTCCTGTGTCTCTCATGTGTCTGTCTTTTCATGTATCTTTGTTTTTCATTGCCTGCCTGTCACTTACTACTGTACATCTGTCTCTCTTGTTCAGTGTCCCTGTCTCCTTCTGTGCCTGTCTGTCTCCTTCAGTGTCCCTGTCTCCTTCAGTGTCCCTGTCTCCTTCTGTGTCTGTCTGTCTCCTTCAGTGTCCCTGTCTCCTTCTGTGTCTGTCTGTCTCCTTCAGTGTCCCTGTCTCCTTCTGTGTCTGTCTGTCTCCTTCAGTGTCCCTGTCTCCTTCTGTGTCTCTTTGTCTCCATCAGTGTCCCCGTCTCCTTCTGTGTCTGTCTGTCTCCTTCAGTGTCCCTGTCTCCTTCTGTGTCCCTGTCTCCTTCTGTGTCTGTCTGTCTCCTTCAGTGTCCCTGTCTCCTTCTGTGTCTGTCTGTCTCCTTCAGTGTCCCTGTCTCCTTCTGTGTCTGTCTGTCTCCTTCAGTGTCCCTGTCTCCTTCTGTGTCTCTTTGTCTCCATCAGTGTCCCTGTCTCCTTCTGTGTCTGTCTGTCTCCTTCAGTGTCCCTGTCTCCTTCTGTGTCCCTGTCTCCTTCTGTGTCTGTCTGTCTCCTTCAGTGTCCCTGTCTCCTTCTGTGTCTCTTTGTCTCCATCAGTGTCCCTGTCTCCATCAGTGTCCCTGTCTCCTTCTGTGTCTGTCTGTCTCCTTCAGTGTCCCTGTCTCCTTCTGTGTCTGTCTGTCTCCTTCAGTGTCCCTGTCTCCTTCTGTGTCTCTCTGTCTCCTTCAGTGTCCCTGTCTCCTTCTGTGTCTGTCTGTCTATTCCTGTGTCTCTCTCACTTTTTCTGTGCCTGTTTCTTTTTGTCTCCCAGTTTCCTCCGGTGTTGATTTGTCTCTTTGTGTGTCTGTCTCTTCTGTGTCCATCTGTCTGTGTCTGTTTCCCTGTCTCCTTCTGTGTCTGTCTGTCTTCTTCAGTGTCCCTGTCTCCTTCTGTGTCTGTCTGTCTCCTTCAGTGTCCCTGTCTCCTTCTGTGTCTGTCTGTCTCCTTCAGTGTCCCTGTCTCCTTCTGTGTCTCTTTGTCTCCATCAGTGTCCCTGTCTCCTTCTGTGTCTGTCTGTCTCCTTCAGTGTCCCTGTCTCCTTCAGTGTCTCTCTGTCTCCTTCAGTGTCCCTGTCTCCTTCAGTGTCTCTCTGTCTCCTTCAGTGTCCCTGTCTCCTTCAGTGTCTCTCTGTCTCCTTCAGTGTCCCTGTCTCCTTCTGTGTCTGTCTGTCTATTCCTGTGTCTCTCTCACTTTTTCTGTGCCTGTTTCTTTTTGTCTCCCAGTTTCCTCCGGTGTTGATTTGTCTCTTTGTGTGTCTGTCTCTTCTGTGTCCATCTGTCTGTGTCTGTTTCCCTGTCTCCTTCTGTGTCTGTCTGTCTTCTTCAGTGTCCCTGTCTCCTTCTGTGTCTGTCTGTCTCCTTCAGTGTCCCTGTCTCCTTCTGTGTCTCTTTGTCTCCATCAGTGTCCCTGTCTCCTTCTGTGTCTGTCTGTCTCCTTCAGTGTCCCTGTCTCCTTCAGTGGCTCTCTGTCTCCTTCAGTGTCCCTGTCTCCTTCAGTGTCTCTCTGTCTCCTTCAGTGTCCCTGTCTCCTTCTGTGTCTGTCTGTCTATTCCTGTGTCTCTCTCACTTTTTCTGTGCCTCTGTTTCTTTTTGTCTCCCAGTTTCCTCCGGTGTTGATTTGTCTCTTTGTGTGTCTGTCTCTTCTGTGTCCATCTGTCTGTGTCTGTTTCCCTGTGTCTTTCTGTGTCTTTCTCCTTCTGCTTTTGTATTTTTATTCCTCTGTTGGTCTGTCTCTTTCTGTGTCCATGTCTCTTCCTGTGTCAGTCTGCCTTTTTTGTGTCCCTGTGGCCTTTTGTCTTTTTCTGTGTCCCTGTTTCTTCCTGTGTGTCTCTTCCAGCGTCCCGGTATCCTTTATCTTTCTGCCTTTTTCTTTCTCTGTCTTTCTTTTTCTGTGTTGCTGTTACTCCCTGAGTCCATCTGTCTCTTTCGGTGCCCTGGTCTCTTCCTGTGTCCCTGTCGCTTCCTGTGTCTATCTCTTCCAGTGTTGCTGCCTCATATGTGTCTCCCTGTTTTTTCGTCCAACACTGCCTGTATTTCTCTGCCTCCTTCTTACTCCCTGTGTCCCTGCCTGTCTCTTTCTCCCTCTCTCGCTCATTCTCACTGTGCCTCTCACTCGCTTTCCTTTAAGCACTCGTCTCTCTTCCTCTTATTATCTTTCTATCTGGCAACCCTGATGTCTCCATAATCAGCTGCCCTGCTTTACACACAATTAAATGAATCCAGAGAGAATAATGCTGTGTTGATCTGGATAACAGTGGATCTGCATCATGACTCAAGTGGAGCTCAGTCTGTAAAGCAGCAGCTGGATCTCACACCTTTGTGTCTCCTCACGTCCAACTGTGTGTTTGTGTAATTGAAGCTGAGCAGTGACACCCTTCAGGCGGACATCGAGCCTGAGCTGCCGATGCCTCAGGATTGAGAGACTGTGAAATCGATTAAAGCTTTTATCTGGTTAGAGCAGCAGCCATGACCGAGAGCTTTGTCTCGTCCGGTGGGGACAGAAGTCAAATCCACACTGTTCGGGATTTCTTCAACTTTCCGACGCATCAGCCCTCTCACTCATCTCTTCCCATGTCTCTTGTTTCTCTTTTCGTGATTGCCTGTATGTCTTTTTCTCTGTTCATTTGTCCTTCCATTGTGTCTCTCTGTTTCTGTTTTCCTCTGTCACTCTGTCTTTTCCTCCTCTAAATAACCTCCTCTGTGCCTCTCTGTCTTTTCTTGTGTCGCTCTGTCTCTGTCTTCCTCTGTCACTCTGTCTTATATCTCTGCCTCTTTTTTCTGTCTTCCCGCATCTCACTGTCCCTTTTTGTGACTCAATCTCTTCTTGTGTCTCTCCATCTTTTCCTGTGTCTCTCAAGTTTCCCAGGTGTTCCTATGTCTTTTTCAGTGCCCCCTAGTCTTCCTGTTTTTTTTTTTATCATTCCATCTCAGCTTGTCTCTCCTCCTGTCTTTCTGTCTCTTACTATGATTCTCCATGTCTTCATGTGTGTGTCTGTCTGTATTTCCATCTGAAATTTGACGGTCTTTTGTGTCTCTTTTCCTATGTCTACCTGTCTCTTCCTGTTCATTTTGCTGCTCTGACTCTGTCTTTTCTCTCTCTCTCTCTATTTTTTTTTACCATAGCTCGTCTCTGCCACTTGTATTTCCCTTCCCTCTGTCTTCACCTGTTTCTCACCTGCATTCAACACTCTTTCTTCATATATATTGTCTATCTGACTGTCTTGCTCTGTTCCTGTATGTCTGCCTGTGCAAATGTTTATTCCCAAAATGTCTACTGTATATTACATCTGCTGTTATATCTTATGCACTGATTTGCTGGCTCATGATTGGCTGATTGGATAAGTGCATCACTGAACATGTGTACAGCTGTTCCCAATTAAGATCCCCAATCTTCAGCGCTTTATCAAGCCACTTTCACCGCTCAGCCATAACATTAATACGACCACAGGTCAACATTAATCACCAGTCGTATACCAGTAAAGCTATGACCAAGGCTCACCCATGCCCACAGAGACCCAAGGCCAGCCCGTCTCACAGGAAAGCCAATGCGGTACAAAGTTGCCACAATAGAAAGGCATCAGGACACCCAGTTCACAACCAACCATGGATAGGGCTTAGCAGGCGAAGAGCTCAAGGGGACTCAACCTCCTAACTCCCTGCATCCCCATCTGATCGAGCATGGAATACGCTGGACAAACAAGTCAAATCCACAGAAGCTTCACCTTACAACCCATAGCACCCAAATGATCTGCTGCCAAGTCCTGGTGTCCTGCAGAACCAGAGCTGCCCCGGTGGCACAAGGACAACCCAAGTGGTTTTAATGTTTATCAGTGTATAATATTTGCGTGAGCATGTACTCTCTGCTAAGGGCATATACAGGTTTATGTTTCATCATGGACAGGTTTTAAAGCTTACAGAAGATAAGAAAAGCACTTTCGACCCTTTTTACACTCGTGATTATATCCAGGTGAAGATATAAAAGCCTAAGTGCACACAAGATATATTCGCAACAGATTGTAGCCACATATTGAAGATACAAGTCTCGCTCTGAGCCACATTTGACAACCAGATTCTCTCCTGATATTTGACACGTGCTGTTCAAGTCCTGATGTTAAAAATAGTAGTGTCACAGCTGGTTATAATCTGTAATTTCTGCTGAGGCCCTCTCAATTTCTTTAGAATTCTGATTTGGATACTCAGAATCATGTCTAGTGAGTCATATCTGACCATTAACTCTATGACACTCGAATCCTGGGTGATGCTGTAGCCTCTCGCACCCGGGAGCCTGGGGAGAGCTGATTGACCGAGCTCTCTCAGAAGGGAGGGGAAGGATGGGAGGCACGCTAGAGCTCTCGCATCAATCATGGCCTGCAAGTGGACGGAGCAGATAGCGCTTCCCTCACCATGGTAGTGATAGTGAGGAGTTCAAATCAGCGTCACATGGCTCAAAAGAAACGTGTGATAGTCTTCATACTCCATGGTTAATTATTGTATCCCAGATGAGGGAGTGCCCTACGACACCGTGTTATCATTCATAAGGTGTAGCTCTCTATTCGCCACAGTTTTTTAGAATGATGTTTCTCGGCAAAGGCTTCTCTCGATTTGCTCGTACTGTACTGCATTCGTGAACCGAGGTTCCACTGTATACAAGCTAGACATGCAATTCTCAAAACTTAATTATTTTAAGAAAAAGGAAATACTCTATATCACATGTCTATGAACTTGAGTAACATCCAATTCTTAATCCACAGGGTTAAATATGATGTTGGCTCCGACCCCCTTTGCAGCTATAACCAAAGGTGCATCCATCACAAAGGTGATTTGTTACTCCAGAGAACATGTCTCCACTGCTCTAGAGTCCAGTGGCGGTGTGCTTTACACCACTGCATCTGATGCTTTGCATCTCAGCATCCGCTGACCCCGCTCTGTGATTTTAAACGGCCTACCACTTATTGCTTCCACTTTGTTATATTACAACTAACAGTTGACTGTAAAATTTAACGCCTGGACTTATTGCGCAGGTGAAATCCAATCACGGTACCATGCTGGAATTCACGGAGTTCTTCAGAGCGATCCATTCTTCCCCAAATGTTTGTAGAACATACTACAACCCCCACCCTCGTCTCTCCGCCATTTCGTTTGGGCAGAAGCCGATCAAACGCGTGCTTCCGACTTGGCTAATAGCTAAGAACCTCCTAGTGTTGTGTAAAACGTTTGTTTGTTTCACACTGTGCACTGAAGCTCGTTGGTTTTTCGCCCTTGTTAGGAAAAGATTAGCAACTGATTAGATTCCTCACTGCACGGTTTGTTTGACTTTTGTTCAAAGACACCTCGCAGTCATAAAGGGCCCTACGGAACGTTTCAGGAGCTACTTAATTACGGCACTGGTGTGATTTCCAGCGCGTTTGATAAATCTGTGGAACTTTGGTGTCAGATGAATTTTACTGAAGCGGCTGATTTATCACTTGGCCCTGAGTTTTAAGACTTACTGTTTATTTGGCCTGAAGATTTCTGGAAAGCTGCGAAAGGGAACAGCGTGTGAAGAACGCTGTCTCTTATGGAGATAAGTGTGGATGTGCCAAGACGGATCTTGGCATTTTGATGCAGTCAGTAATCGACTCGGCGTGTTAGCTGTTCCGTAACACTGCGCAATTTCAGCGAATGAATAAAGGGCTTTTTGAAGCCTTGCTCTTTCCCCGTCTTTTTCTTATTCTCTCTCTGTCCATTACTGTCTCTCTGTGTCTCCTTTCTGCGTGTCAGTGTGATGACCCACTGTGACACTTGTTCTGCAGTTAGTGCTGTCAGCGTCTCTAACGCTCACCGCCGTCCAGCTTCACTCTCACTTGCCAGGCGGAAAAAAAAAAAGAAAATCAGAGAAACATCATAATTGCTGTATAACTGTCAGCTCAAATCAAGTGCAGCTCCAAGCTGCAATCATGCTGCTGCGAAACGAACATAATTACACGGCCTCCTGAAGTTAATCACCGTCGTCTTTAACAAGGCTCTGAGGAACAGATGGGTTCGGCAGCGATGCGTCTCAATTGCAGGAATTTGCCGAGCGTCTCGATGGCAGTTGTCGTCGTCATCGATGTCTGTCTCTCGAAAACATCACGCCACAGCGGTGTTATTACAGTATATTATGTTTTGATTCGGTTAGATCCCTGTTTTTCATTCTCAGATTATTTTAGATTCAATGTTTAGTTCAGCTTTAATTAAATACAGCGTTTTTTTTTTTTTTATTTATTTTATTCTGATTCTTCAGTTGTCATACGTTTTAGTTTCAGTCTGAGTTTTAATTCTATGCATGGATTGAGCTTTTTTTTTTTTTACTAATATTTGGAAATGATTGCCTAAAAACACTCTATGTTGTGTACCATTCTTTAGATGTACACTGTGTAGTATTTCTTCAATACAACATATTGTTATGACTTTATCACGAGCTCTACTTACAGTTAAATAAAATGCCTTAATCGCAGCTGTTTCGCAAAATGACCCTTTGGGCCACTTGGCGGTCATTTCACAAATTACATTGAAATGGAACTGATTTATTTTGGCCGCTGTCGTTTTGCCGCGGCGGTAATAGCCATTCCGATTGGGTACCTACTGTACATGTTCAGTGTCCATGTTTAAATTCTGGTGCTCTAATGCGATAGATAGATAGATAGATAGATAGATAGATAGATAGATAGATAGATAGATAGATAGATAGATAGATAGATAGCAGTGGCGGCTGCTAGCTTTTGAAACAGGGGAACTTCATATTTGGCCTTCATCATAAAATTCATTATGTTATTTGTAAGTAAATTCTGGCTAGTTTCTCCTTCCACGAGCTACTTTAATTATATGAACGAACTAACTTTACAATGCTGAAACAAGGAGCAAAGTCAAGAACGTTATAATGTTTTTTTTCATTATTTAAAGAATAATTTGTACAAACAAAAATGGTTTATATCACCAGCAAACAATACAGAGTGCAGCAGTCCATCGTACCACTTCACCTGCAAATCCGCATGGTACTGAACTCAAATCTTTGTAGTGCTGATGTATATTTAAGACATGCTGTCTATCAAAAAAGGGGTTCCGCCCTTTAAACAGCTCCTCCAATCATCATGCAGCAGCCCAGCGTCCTGGCCCGCCCACTGCTCCATTCACTCTCAGAGAAGCTGAGCTTCCCTGGAAGTGACGATTTTAGTGCATTTATCCAATTACCGTCCAGCTTTTCTGCAGTGAAAAAAGCTCCTCTGTGCTTCGCCATAGAGCTCCAGTGAAGCTGGGCTTCAGGAGGGTTTAACGCGCTGTACTGCACGGCAATGTATGACAAGAAAATCGCGTCAAACAATCTACAATAAATACCTGATTCTGAACGAGCTAGTCATGAAGTTGAACGCATTCTTGCGCACTTTTATTAAAACCAATATAAATACGACATATATTATGAGCATATATGAGCATTTATTTTTTTGACATAGTAGAGGAAGCGGAGCTTCCCTTGTAGTCTTAGAGCAGCCGACACTGATAGATAGATAGATAGATAGATAGATAGATAGATACATACATACATACATACATACATACATACATACATACATACATACAGTACATACATACATTCATTCATTCATTTGTTAAACCATGAAGTGATTATATCATCAATCACTGAGTCTTACAGACAGATGTACATGCAGACAGACAGTCAGAAATAGAAAGATTGACATTCCAAAAGGGAGATAGATAGGGCAGACAGACAAATACAGAGAACATATAGAAAGAAAGACAGACAGAAAAATAGACAGATTGGGAGACAGATTCGCAGATTACAGTGAGCGACAAATATAGACAGATAGATAGACTTACAGATAGCCAGACAGACAGCTAGATACAGACAGACAGATGGATAGACCTACAGACAGACAGGTCAGATATATGTGTTTTGGCTAATTGGAGTTACTAATGGATTTTATTGCTTACACTAATCCGTACACATTTAGTGATTTCTAAATGCTCAGATTTTATTATATTTATAAAAAGTAATGATACAAAATTAAATGCACTGGTGTACTTTTAGAAGGTTATGGTTCATACCAAATGGAACAAATGAGTGTATTGGGATTTAGTGCTTCACTTACTGTAGCAGGTGAAAACAGTCTCGAGAAGATAAGAGGAAAAAAGGAAATATCTAGCAAAAAAAAAAAAAACCCTACTTAAGTGCTGTATTTTTATGCCAGACAAGATTGCATTTCCACTGCAGAAGTCCATTCATGTAAATAAAAGACAAGTAAGGCCGAAAATTCCTGATCAATTCGAATGCCAGCACCTCTGTGGATCGATGTTAATGTTAATGTTATGCGTATGGCACATGCTCTAAAAACACAACCAGTTCAGGATTTTCTCAAGTCTGCATCTGATAGAGCATGAACTGCAGAGCCTGTTATATTATCAGGAGATCTGACAGTTTGGGGAATGATAAAAAACAACAACAACAAAAAAAACATGCAGTGCTAAGAGTAAGAAATAGCGGCAGACTTAATATTAAAACAAGTTCAGAAAGATTGTAAAAAAAATTAATGAATGTAGCTAGATAATTGCGATGCACAAACGTCCCGTCTCTGGCTTAAAGTACTTGGGAATGATTAAACTTTAAATTATAAACTTAATGTCTCTGTTATCATTTTTGTTTCAGCGTGTAATGGTTGTAAGTTCAGAGCTTTAACTGTCCAGTGTCGATCTAAAATCAGCCTAAAGCCTATCAGCCTGAATATGCCTAAAGTGAGAGATTAAGGGCACAGACAGTCAAGACAAGATTGAAAAAAAAAATCTCTTTTTCTTCATTTTTCATTCTTCTAAGAACCGATCGAGCACAAGAGAACAAGAGGGGGTATGGGGGTGCAGCAAGCGCCATCGTTCATCAGGTCGCTGCCGATTTTGTGGATGAGCAGAGCGCTGTGATGGGAGATGAAGTGAAGGTGATTGCAGTGCACTTGCCTGTTCTTTTTTTTTTTTTTTTATCTCCCTACTGTATTTCTCTGTGCTTAGAATCAATACTATCAGGAAAAAGAGCAGGCTCGACTTGGAGATCGCTCGTTGTCAAGGTCATGGCTCGCTCGCGCCGGGTTTCACTGCTGTCAGGGTGAGACGGAGACAGAACCGCACTGACGGTAACGTTGGGTTTAATTCAAAGTAGAGACCTGCACTCCCGCAGGAGTACCGCGGGACCCAGCGCACGGAGTGCGGCACGGGACAAAATTTGATGGGTGAATGCGGGTGCGGGCGGGAAGGTCCTCATGTATGTGCGGGATGCGGGAGAATAACATTAATCGCGGGACTCCCGCAAAATGGAATTATCTTAAAATTTATTTATTTTTAAACAAATTCTGTATTATTTATCTACTCAGTAGCGGTTCTATACTCAATTGCTCCCCGCCCCCCTCCCGGAAAAATCCGTCCCGCGCAGGTCTCTAATTCAAAGCACAGGTTTATGTTAATTATTTCAAGCAAGAACTATTGAACGGAGAGTTTAAAGCTATATTTGACATTCTCTGGACGGGCAGATCGTACCCCGCCTCGTGCCTGAACCCACATGGGATTGGCTCCTGGCTTCCAGCGACAATGTACAAGATAAGTGGTATAGAAAAATCAACGACTTAAAAATATTGTTACAGAGTAACATTGTAACATTATTACGTTTATATTTATAGGATTGTGTCTGAGTGTCAAATGAGTAATGGAAAGAAAATACGGAGCTGACTGTATTATGTCGTCATTACTAGTGAAGACTTCTGCCGTGTGTCTCAAACTCGGCTTTTGTGGAAAAGCCTGGGATGGTTTTAGATGTGACATTGCAACAGGCACAGTGTCAGTGGAAGTACATTCAAAAAAGAATCTGTTCTTTGTTGAATATACAGTACAGTATGTACTGATCAGTCTTATGTTGTCTTTTTGGCGCTAGACATGGCTACTGTCTACTGTCACAAAATTGTGATACTGAAAAACAAGTGCATGGAGCTTTTAAGAAAAAAACATCATTAAGAACAATGAACGAAGATCCCGTCTACATATTTACAGTACATAGAAATTTTGGAAAGTCGTTCTTGCCGCTGCGTTTTTTCATAAGCATTTCTCAAAACACAAATACAGTTTGAAACCACTGTATGTGTAATCTTGAGGAATGGTATGCAACTTAGAACATCTAAAAGAACATGACTCGTACATACTGTAGGTCTGAAAGGTCTCCATTTCATTAGGGTCAAATTATTGGGCTGCATCAAGCAAAGAAAACAACTAAGGAGATTTGCAATTACTGGTACTGGTTTAGGAAACCTTCAGCACATTATGAAAACCTAGAAGGATAGCGCTGAACCGTCAAGTATTGTAGTCAGAGAAAAAATCTTGACTGAAGGCATTGCAATATGTCAACAGCTATGTTTAAAAGTGAAAATGAAAAATAAAAGTGAGTATTTCCATACACATATAATGTGATGAGATGGCGGCACCAACGTGATTTAAAAAATACATTTATTCTTCTGAAGTAATTGTCAGGCCATAAGATCTAAAGGATGTGTTGAGCAACTCATATATTTCTTGACAGAAGTCCAAGAAAGCGAAATTGGCCATGTTGTCTGAGTGGGAGGGGCTCGCTCTTATTCCTCCGTCCTCCGTCAATCACCATGACACTAGCCAATCATGAGCATCTATGACTTCATGTATGTGAAAGAGGCATGGTAGAGCTTTCATCTCTGATCTGCCTCTTTTGTTCAAGTGTCCTTGAAGTTGTCAGCTCTGTTTTGTCCACCTGAACACACAGGATGTGGCTCTGTAATTGAAAAATCACTGGACAATAACACTCCTTACTCTTCCTCGCTCTCTCTTCATCACTTGGCTTTTGGAGTGACAGCTGAGGTCAGTCACATATGAATAAGTTGTTTGATTTCAAATACTCCCTTGATCAGCCAAAGTAAACACAACTGATTGACATATTTATTTCTGACATGCTTTTATAGTCTTTGAACAGAGATAAACATCTGGCCTCTATCTTGACTCGAAACTAAACCTTTGGGTTTGACACGCCACTCTGTTTTCCTAGCCAATGAAACTGATTTCCTATTGCATTTGAGATTCTCCAGGTGTTTATCAATGTTGCTCATGCTATTTCTCAGGGTGATGCTACAATCTTGATTGTGAAAAACGGAAAATACTTTTCGTGGTCACCATGGGGATAAGTAGTGGGCTTGAGGATTGGGTTTGGATGGAACAGATTCAGTTTACTAGATCACCAGTAAACCATGTTGTTTTTCACTTGCTTGAATCGGAATTTGTTGGCTGTACCCAATGTTATGCAAAACTGGGCATAGCGTTTTCTTACATTGAACAGCCTTAACGTTGTGACCACAGTAGGTCCTGACAACTGTGTTTTGACACCTTTCTATTGGAACCAACATTAACCTTTTCCTCAATTTGAGCCACAGTAGCTCTTCTATTGCTTTGGACTACACGGACCAGCCTTCACTACCCATGTGCATGAGTAAGCTTTGTCCACCCTTGACCCTGTCACCAATTAGGGTTTTCCTTCCTTGAATCGCTTTTGGTATGTCCTGACCACTATATTTCCTAGCTACATTTTCAATATTTTGTTACAGGAGTGGCTGGAAGTGGGTGTGATTTATATTAGGTAGCAAATGAACCATTTTTCCTGAAGTTGATGTGTTGGAAGCAGACAAAATGGGCAAGCATAAGGATTTGATTGACTTTGACAAGGGCCAAATGGTGATGGCTATAAGACTCCAAAACTGAAGCTGATGTTTCCAGGCTGCAGTGGCCAGGACCTACCCAAAGTAATCCAAGGAAGTAAAACCAGGGAACTGGTGACAGGGTCATGGTTGGCCAAGGCTCACTGATGCACATGGGGAATGAAGGCGGGCCCATGAAGTCCGATCCAATAGAAGAGCTAGAGTAGATCAAATTGAGGAAGAGGTTAATGCTGGTACCATTACTTTTGAAAAAAGAAAATCTTCTTTGTCACAGATGATCTCACACTGCACTACACAATGTTTACGGAGATTATACCATTGACAAGATGGATGAAGAAGCATAAAGAAGGGAAACCAACATTAAAGACAAACAATGGGCAGTGGGATAAAGTGAATTTTCAAAGAAGAATCGAAAGTTTGTTGCAACAATGGTGCAAATACATGATGAAGACCATGTTGTGTGGAACCTTTGTATTGAGAAAGAGTAACTTAACCAACATGTACTATTTAAATGAATTATGTCACTTAATATATAATTTCTGCCTACTTTTGGTACAGCCCTTATAGTTTTCTTTGCAGTTTTGTGTGGTCTATGTCTCGCCTTGTTGCCTCGTAAAGAAACAAACCTCACAAACTTTTCTTGGTTGTCAGGAAGAACTGGTATTTTAAACTTGATATTTTAAGCCAATATTCTTTTAAGCACTTTCTTACAACCGTAATACTTGTCATGTATGTTTATGCTGGAGATCTTTCACCTCTCATCACACCTTCTCTTCATCCATATGCCAACTAGAAAACCTCAGAAAACAGTGTGAAAACATTTGTTTTGTTCCTGTGTTGTTGTTTCGATTTGGTCTTTCAAGATCTTCACATGTTCACAGTTTACATTGAGCTTGGGCGATTATATTCATTGATTGACATTTTCTCCTTAGTCTAGATGATCGGGGTCAGACCCTCAGCCTGAAGGTCAGGTTTAAACAACAACTCTTTCAACAACAAAGCCTTTCTGTAACAACAAAATACACAGGAGATTGTACGATGGACGTCCTGCATTTCTTTTTTTTCGGGGAAACAAAGGAATTAACTTTGTACTAAATACACTGTAACTTTATAGCCTCCGAGTGGCGCAGTGGTAAAGCGCTCGCCCTATCATCTGGAGATCGCTGGTTCGAACCCCGCGTGATGCTGTTTTCCTCTCACAGCCGGAGGCACAGAGAGAGCTGATTGGCCGAGCTCTCTCAGGGGGGAGGGATGAGAGGTACTTGTGCTCCTACATTAATCACGGCTCTACCGCCAATCAGGGGCGTCTGTGAGCTCGCGCATGCGGAAGGAGCGGATAGCGCTTTCCTCCGAGTGTGTTACTCCGCCCCTAGTGCGTGAGCAAGCAGTTTGAAAAGATGCGGTCGGCTGATGTCACGCGGTTCGGAGGAAACACGTGATAGTCTCCGCCCTCCCGACTGAATGGTAGTGGTAGCCTTAATGTGAGAGCCCCCTAGTGACGAGGAGGAATTGGCCACGACTAAATTGGGGAGAAAATTGGAAAAAATCCAAAAATAATAATAATACTAATAAAATACACTGTAACTTTGAACAATATCAAGTTGATTTAGTTCAGTGGGACTGCAGAAGCTTCATACGAGCCTGAGCTGAACATTGGAATGTGTTTTTGCATGGAACGAGGGTTGTGTGATTTGGCTCAGAGTATTAACATTGTACTCGCGTTCTGGGTGTGCAGAGGAGAAAAACTTATAACGACAAAGACAGGTTGCAATACACCTTAAGTTTAATTTAATCCGAACTGTTTGTTCTAGCTCTTGATCTACGGTAGTGTGCAAAAGTCTTGAAAAAAAAGCAAATAACTGCTGTAGAACAAGGATATGGTCAATAAACAAAAAGCAATAAACAGTAATTAATAAAATTGAATAATTGATATGATGACCCTTTGCTTAAAATCTAGTCTAGGGTATGATTTGTACAAAAAGTTTTACTGTAAGACTAAATCTGTTGCTGGGGTACTAATGTTTGTAAAATCTGAAATGTTTTTGAACTGACTTAACAATGGAATCATAAAGTAAACATGTATAACAACATTACAACAAAAAAGGTAATATGTGTGTATATATAAAATGATTCAGTAGTCTAATGTTACTTAATGGTTTACCTTGGTTAAATATGTAAGAGCGTGAAGTTTAAACAGTGCAACTTAATCACTGTATACACACATTAATCATTTAAAATCAGCTCATATTCCACATTCAGTGTGTATGCTCCAGTCTCGCAAAGGCTTTCTCATCAGCACGGAGGGACAAAACACAAACACGTAACCCTTGCACTCAACACAATTAGTCGAATCATGATAATTTCCTGTTATTACTGTAATTAGTCTAATGTCCATAATTAAAATGTTTGTGCGTAAATGAGGCCGAGGCCGACTACATTAAAAAATACAAGAAAGTCTGGCTCGTCAGGAGCAAAACATGCAAACCCGGAGGGGGTGTCAAGACTTTTGAACAGTACTGTATTTCCTTTCATAACAATAGCCTATAAACCAAATATAAACCTATTTCTAGACATGTTTGACTATTTAAGATTTAAAGATTTATATAAATAGATATATATTTATGGCGGCACGGTGGTGTAGTGGTTAGCACTGTCGCCTTGCACCGCTAGGGTCTGGGTTCGATTCCCATCTCTGTGTGCATGGAGTTTGCATGTACTCCCCGTGCTTGGTGGGTTTCCTCCGGGTACTCCGGTTTCCTTCCACAGTCCAAAGACATGGAGATTAGGCTAATTGACATTCCAAATTGCCCGTAGTGTGTGAATGAGTGTGTGCATGTGTGTGTGCCAAGCGATGGATTGGCACCCTGTCCAGGGTGTATCCCGCCTTGTGCCCTAAGTTTCCTGGGATAGGCTCCAGGCCCCCGCCTCCTGTATATAAGGATAAAGCGGTACAGAAAATGAATGAATGAATGAATATATATTTATTTTGCAGCTCAAATATGGTTTAAATATTGGGTAATAGGGTAAAGAACAGTATGTTTAGTTTGGAGTTATCTGATAAGGGGAAATAATGTATCAGTTTGATACATTAAATTGAAGATTTTATTTCTATTTATTTTTTGCAAAGTGAGTTAAGATACATCCATAAGCACAATGTTTAGTTGGTGTGTTTCTTTAGGAAAGTAGACACCCAGGTAGCACCGGAACCACTACACCACCGGGTCGAATCAATCAGCTGATCCCCTTCTGAATAACCCGACTGCGGGAAGTGAATCCTCCGTTCAGTAGCCTTGAACGGACAGCGCTGATGAGGTCAAAATGACCCTGGGAGTGCGGATATTTTTTTGACTCATCCTCATAGTGCTCAGGATTCCAGACGAGTTTTCAACAACAACAAAAAAGCAAAAACAGAGAAATGAAAAAGCAGATTAACTATGGTGGCTTAGTGTTTAGCATTGTTGCCTCGCAACTCCAGGGTCGGGGGTTCGAATCTCGCCCTTGTCTGTTTGCATGTTCTTCCAGGTACTCCAGTTCTCCGGCACAGTTTAAAACATATGGTGTAGTCTGATTAGCTTTTCCAACTTGCCTGTAGTGTGTGAGTCTGTATGTTTTTGTGCCCTGAGTTCCCTGGCATGGGCTCCAGACCTCCCGATACGCCACCGGAAAAGTGGATGGATGGACGGAAACATGGATGAACAACTTATTAACCCAAAAAAAAAAAAAAAAAAACCCTGTTGTATTTCCTCCATACCTCCCTGTTTTCTTTGTGCCGACCCCGATCCGGAGTTTCATTACGATATCGGTTCTGTTCCCGTCAGCCGACATTTTAATGCACGTTTAATATGGAACCAAACCGTGATGACATTAACAAACAAACCAAAAAGTATCAGTTCCACTCTGATTACAAGTTGGCGAAAGGACGAATCCGAGTTGTAATGGTGCTGTACGGGCCAGACGGCAATCAGCGTGTGTTTTGTGTTTTCCTCGGGTCTGATGTAGCTGCTCGGGGAGTGAAGCTAATAAGATACTGGCGCTGATTAAAAATTAAAATTAAAAGCACTGATAGGAGTTTAGGGAAGGTGAGAAGCTCTGAATGGATTTGGTTCAGCGCATCTCCTGTTTACTGAAATCCGTTCAGCTATTCAGAGCTAATCAAGAGCTGGAGAGATAGACATCAGCTCTATGTGTGTGTGTGTGTGTGTGTGTGACCGGAAAAAAGCAAGCGAGAGAAAGAGTTGCCCCATGCTCATTACCCAGCCCTCTCTCTCTCTCTCTCTCTCTCTCTCTCTCCTCCATCACTCGCACCGCTGGCATTTCTCCGCTCCCTCCAGGTACGTCCTCATGTCTCCTCCTTGTCTTTCGCTGTCTTTCTCAGTGATTGGAAACACTACTCCCGTGAGTTGTTACACACGTTCTGCTCAAATGAACCTCCAGCGTTACCAAAAACGTGAGACCTGATCAGCGAGAGTTTAACTAAAACTATAAGGATCATAGGATACGCTGTTCAGGTTACACAGGGCGCGCTTGCTTCGCTTTCCTCTACATTACGCTAGAAGAAGCATGAACACGTACCTTTGAGGGCAGAAGTTTGTGTATCTGTAAGATGAAGACAAAAAAAGTGTAAAGTGTACCTGCGAGGTGTTTAGTGTGTGTTCGGGTTCTTTGTTATTTGGTAAAAATGTGATTGACCAGTGAGCATTAAGCAGGAAAACCACTACTGTATGTTCTAAAGGTCAATCATGGATCGTGTGTGTGTGTGTGTGTGTGTGTGTGTGTGTGTGTGTGTGTGAGACAGTTCCAGACTAGGATGTACTGTGCTGTCAGTATTCTGCTCTCGGTCTCGTCCCCTGACAGGATCAGCAGTTTCTCAGTCAGAGTGTAGAACTTTTAGAGATTTTTTGGGGGAGTAAATTAGCTGTAAGTGTGTGAGCCTGCAGCGTCGTCCGTCTCTACGGCCAGTCTGTGTGTGTGTGTGTGTGTGTTTTCTTGGTCAGTCAGTGCGTTCAGGGAATCAGATATCCAGATACCCACGCTGTGCTCATGATGCATTCTGGTATGGAGTCTCTCTCTCTCTCTATCACTTGCTATTTTCCCTCTTTTTTTTGTCTCTCTTGTCTCTGTTTCTCTCTCTTGCCGTCATGTTTGTCTTTTTCTCATCTGTCTTCATGTTCTCTCTCAATCTCACCACGTCTCTCTCTCCTCTCTACATATTTTTTTTTTGTCTCTGTGACTTTGTGTCTATGTTCTTCGTCTCTCTCTCTCTCTCTTCATGTCTTTCTCATACGTCTCTCTCTCCCTCTTTGTCTCTTCCTGCACACTGATTTTATTTCACCCTGTCTCCCCAACCTTCCCTCTGTCTGCCTTTCACTGCTACCGCTTTTAGGGAGTTTGTCTCCGTCTGTCTTTTCCTCCTCTGTTTTTACATTAACATCTCTCTCTCTCTCTCTCTCTCTCTCTCCCTGTCTCTCTTTCTCTTATACACATTTCCTTTTGTGTGTTTTCTCCCTTTCTCTGTTTCTTCCTCTCTGTCCATCTCTTTGCTTTCTTCATCTCGTCTTTTTTGTTGTTGTTTCTCTCTTTGTGTCTCTCTCTCTCTTCCTCTCTCTCTCTGTCTTTCTTTTTGGGTGTCTCTTCCTGCCTTTCTCTGTTGTTTATCAGACCGTCTCTCTCACCGTTGTTTATGTGTTCCATCTCGTCTCTTTTCCAGTGTGTCTTCTCTCTGTGTCTGTCTTCTCTCTTCATGTTTTGTCTTTGGCCTTCTGTTTTGCTGTCTCTGTCTCCCCTGTCTCTCTTTCGTCTTTCTCTTCTGTGTACACACCTTCTTTCTCTCTCTCTTTTTTTCTCTTCTACCTTCTTTTCAGTATCTTTATATGCATTAACTCTGTGCTTTCCTTATATATATATATACTGTATGTCTATTTTTTTTCTGTCTCACACACATTGATATATATATTAAAAACACACTATTACGAGTATTTATCTGCGCTGTAGGACGTGTGCTCATGCAGCACCCTGTGGGTCATTTAACAGGAATAAACATAGAACCTGCTGAAGGAGAGAGAGAGAGAGACAGAGATTATGAATGTTCTACGAAAAGACAAATCAAGAACATAATATAATAATAATAATAATAATAATAATAATAATAGAAACTTAGAATATTAATAATACAACAGCAATTGCGATAGCAACAATAATAATATTAACTACAATATTAACTATAACTTAACTAAATAGTAACAAAAATAATAGTTATAGCAAATAAATCAACAATTAATAATAATATAAATGATGGGCCCTCTGAGTGGCGCAGTGGTGAAGTGCTCGTCCTATCATCCGGAGATCACTGGTTCGATTCCCGGGTGATGCTGTAACCTCTCGCAGCCGGAGGTCTAGAGAGAGCTGATTGGCCGAGCTCTCTCAGAGGGGAGGGATGTGAGGTACTTCGTGCTCCCACATTAATCTACAGGCAATCAGGGGCGTCTGTGAGCTCACGCAAGTGGAAGGAGCGGATAGCGCTGTCCTCCGAGTGTGTTACGCCGCCCCCAACGGGTGAGCTGCGTGAGCGAGCAGTTAGAAAATGCGGCCGGCTGGAGTCACGCGGTTCGGAGGAAACACCTGATCGTCTTCGGTCCTCCCTTAATGTGACTAAAATCAGGAGGGGAAAAAAATTCTTATAATATGTATGATTATAGTAATATAATAATGCATACTGCACATTTGTAGCTAAAATGTTATAACATGTAAAATGTCTTTAAATATGTGTAAAAACAAACAGGGATAACCTCAAATGTACAGCTTATAAAATCACACAAAAAACAAAACCATAGAAAATGATTATCTTATATTTGTTATAATTTAATACATAAGCATTAATAAAAACACAAGGTATGCTGGTATGGAAAACTAATCAACAACATGTAACACAATACAAATGTTTTCATTTATGTTATCATTCATTCATTCATTCATCTTCTATACCGCTTAATCCTGTGTTCAGGGTCGCGGGGGACCTGGAGCCTATCCCAGGAGACTTCGGGCACTAGGCGGGGTACACCCAGGACAGGGTGCCAATCCATCGCAGGGCACACACACATACACACACTCACACACCCAATCACACACTACGGGCAATTTAGGAACGCCAATTATCCTAACCTGCATATCTTTGGACTGTGGGAGGAAACCGGAGTACCCGGAGGAAACCCACCAAGCACGGGGAGAACATGCAAACTCCATGCACACAGAGACGGGAATCGAACCTGGCCGGGGAATCGAACCCAGACCCTGGAGGTGCAAGGCGACAGTGCTAACCACTACACCACCGCGCCGACTTTATGTTATCAGTTTCTAATTATATTTCACTTACAGAAGCTATAAACAGTTGTTCACTCACAGGTGAATTATCTTTTTTCCGCCATTAAATGCTAATTAGACTTTTTTTGTATTCAAGCTTGTCGGAAATGGAGATTTGTTGCCTGTTATGAACGTGCTGAGACTGAAAGACATGAACGTAGCAACAATTCTATCTTTTTTTCTTTGTTAAATACCACATTTATGTTTATTGACGACACAATGAAGCGTCTGCTATAAAACTCGCTCTGAACCAGCTGCCACTTTAGAAATGATAAGGGTCACTTTCTGACCATTCAGAATCAAGAACCTGTCAGGCTTATAATAAGCAAAATGTTTTATTATATTAAATTTGAAATATTTAGTAGTCTTGGCAGGTAGTTTTATTGTTATTATTATGACTTCATGTAACAGTTTATAAATCGTAGCATTGCATTTTCCCTGTCTTTTGTTTCCTCTCCTTCAATTCAGTTTTTTCATTCTCTTTCTTGTTTTCTGCCGTCTTTGTCTCCAGTTTCTCCCACTCATCGTCTCCATCACCTCCCTCTCTGTCTATTTTCTCCCTCTCTCTCTTTGATTTATATTTCATTTTACGTGGGTGTATTCTTTTTAAAAAAAAAACAACAACAACACCCTTGTCTTACAGATGGATCCAGTCCAGAAAGCCGTCATCAACCACACCTTCGGCGTCTCCATCCCTCCGAAGAAGAAGCAAGTGATCTCGTGCAACATCTGCCAGCTGCGCTTCAACTCGGACGTGAGTGTTTAGATCAGACTCTTATTACACAGGCTGCGTGTGTACTGTAGGTGTGTGTGTCCATATGATATTTACGACACTTGTGTGTGCATGTTGTGCATCTGTCTTCTGTCAGCGTGTCACATTTCATTTAGATTACTGACCCAGATCACAGTCCTGATCCTTTAGTGTAGATTCAAGTCTTTCCTGCACGAACACACCTGGTTTACCGCATCAGCTTAATACCATACTGTATGCTTCATAAAGCCAAAACATGTGCGTCACAGCTGTTTTATCATCTCGGGGTGTTATTTAAGGCTTCAGACATTGCTCCGTTATAGGAAATGATCAATGTCTGAGTTGTGTGATGCAACCTGACATAAACTGGAGTAACTTTTACTGCTCTGAAGTTGATTGATTATTTTCCTCTTAACTTTTTTTTTTAATCCACTCTTTCTGAGATTCCTTTTAAAGCCTAAAAAAAACTTAATTGTTGGTCTCACTTACATTACAGCAGCTATAAACACTTGTCTCGTCACCATCTTCTGTTCTTTTGTCTCTTGAGTTTAACAAGACAAATAACAGAACTTGAAAAACAGTAACGCACCAAATTCAATCCTGACGTTTTTACATGCCGGGAACATCAGTATTATAAAAGCACTAACACTGGAGACTCCTTTCCTACAATAAATGTTAAATAAACATCTCCTTACGGAGAAACGTTACTGTTAGAATACATGCAGATTCCCGACTTGAATAGATGTTGAGGTTGCAGGTAAGAAAAATTGATCAATAACTTCTGACCAATAGACTAGACCTGGAGTACTCAATAGACGGACTCCGGTCCGCATCCGGACCCAAATACAGTTACATCTGGACCGACGCCAAAACAAACATGCTAGTTTAATAATAATCCAAATGAGTTGTCAATGAAGTGAGCAACTGTGTTTCCGCGCGATGTATCTTTGAGTCTTCTAAGTGATGGTTCGTTCATGAACGATTCTTTCTTTTTGAACGAATCTTTAACGTGATTCAGAAGAACGAGTAGTCTCCGAGAGTGATTTGTTAATTTTCTACTGGGCGCGCATGCGCAAATCATCGCAAAACCTCCGTAGGCTATGTACAGGAAACAGGATTGAACGGTTCTCAACGAATCACCAAGATTCCTGAGTTCCTTTGTCACGTGACTCCCATAGGCGCTATGCGGTGCAGTAGATTGAAAAGAACGAACGACTCAGACTGGAAGATATAAGAGGTGAGCTACTCATTCTGTTTATTATAATATGTCCTTAATGTCCTAATGGTGTGCTCAAAGCTGACCATTGATATAAGTTGATTTTGAAAACAGCGAATTTAAGAGTGAGTGGACAGAAAAATATGCATTTGTGCACCTTCTCCCCGTAGGAAGCAGAAAACCACTGTGCTTATTCTAGCAATCAAAAGTGATCACCTTCTCACCTTCTGGACACAGATGGTTACTGCAGCAGGTGTTCCTGTCCTGCAGAAAATGGCCCTTCAAATTCTCACAATGTTTTCCTCAACGTACTGCTATGAATCTGCCGTTTCAACTATGAGCATGGGGTGAAAAACACATATCGCAGCTCCCTCACCAATGAACATTTACATCAGTGCCTCCACCTGGTCCTCACACCTTTTATGCCCAAGTTCAAACAACTGGTGGCACAAAGATGATGTCACCTTTTAACACTAAAAGGACTAGCATGTATTGTTTTGTGGTATTGTTGGAAAATCAACTACCATCAAATCGGAAGACATGGGGAGACGTAGAATGGGTAGCAAATTCGGCTGAGTGGAATGGGGGTATCAACTACTTAAAAAGTGTGAATTGATTCACAATCAAAAACTGACCCACAAATGATCTATTAAAAATTTGGTTCATTCATTTGTTCACTGTAAATATAACTGATCTCTTATTTATTACAGCGCTAAAGGAAAAATTTATGTGATATTCTGATGTTGTTGTCAGCTTTGCCTGCTCTACAGACTCAGAAGTGCAGTGGTGTTAATTGTACACAGTGCTGGTTTGCATTTATTAGCATGTGTTTGCGTCTCTGTTAGATCAGTGTTTCTCAGTCCTTTTCCTCAACCAACAACACTACACTGGCTGATAAACATCGTCAGCTCATTAACGAACACTTTACAAACTTAAAATGGGGGTGTTGGAGGTGGAGAAACACTACAACTATTGAGAATAAAGGGATCAGACCCGCATTTGAACACCTGAGTGACATCGATCGCTGTTGTTGTTTTTTTCCCCCTCCTGACCGATGAAAGCACACGTTCGGGCCGAGCAGGAAAACCAAATGTGGGCCGAAAAGTAGTGAAAATTCGACTTGTTAGAGAGTGAATAAGGAGATTTAGGACATGTTGAATTGAAAGTATTTCACTGCCAGTATTCCAACGTTGCAGCGTAGCTAAAAATAGCGTCTTGGCTCCGACTTTAAATGTGGCTGCACACACTCAAGTCTCTCAAGCACTGCTGATTTTCCGCCTCTACTGCTATAGCAAAGACAAACAACTTCCACGTCACCCGAGTTACAACGATCTTTATTCCACTGAGATTATTACGCCTAATAAATCTGATCTAGACAGCAAGTTCCAGGACTGGTAAGAGTCTTATTATAAGAGTGAGTACATCATGTGGGACTTTCTTTTTTCTTTTTAAATATGGGAACATAAGGTGCTAGCACTGGAACTTTTTCTGAAAGTACTAAAGCTATGTTCACATAAACCACATTGTTTAAAATCAATACATTTATTTATTTATTTATTGGCTAGATCAGATTTGCATGTCATATCGGTTCACATTCGTAATTGCAAGTGACTTAGTGACTCTAATGTGGACGTGTCTGTCCTCTGGAACGGCATGCATGCACACATTGATGCGTCTTTGCTCACTGCATCTGGGTTAAAAAACGTCATGCGTTTGTGCGATCACTCATTCGTTTCAAACAATAATGCGATTTTAGTAATAATACACTTGGGATGCTGCTCTGGAGGATGGCAAACAGTTAGCCTGCTCTATTTGTTGAGGTCCAGACCAAGGAAGAAAGCCAGACGTCTCACTTTTGCTGTTTTAGCAGCTGTTGCTGGCACTGCTATAAAATCCCCACGCTGTCAGTGCTGACTGACATCAGCAAGTGACCTACGCATGCACTGGGGCAAAAAGTCGCATGAATTCTGAAATGACCCGTCACGTTCTGCTAGGTGTAGGACTGTGGGCATGAAGGTGAGGCATAGGCGCAGAGGGTGAAACAAAGTCTTTAATAATAATAACAGAAATAAACAAACAACGGAAGTTGACTAAAAACGTGGAACATACTATAAAGAGAACTCAAAAACACTTAAACCTACACAGACTAGGGATTACAAACACTGATACAATACAGACTGGACGAGACTAGACACACTAAACGGACTAGCGGACTAAATACTAGGGACTATGCATGCAAGGGATAAACAAACACAAGACAGGCTTGGCTAGGTCTACTAGCTGTTATGCCCATTAGCTGCTAAGCTAGCTAGTAGCAAATCAGACTACTGGCTAAACAGACTAGTAGCCTGAGACCCAAGGGATGAACAGACAAGGTACACAGCAGACTAGGTATGAAACAGACTAAGAACTCTAAAGGTTAGTTGCTAAACGGGTTAGTACCTACACAGACTAAGAGCTAATCAGACGATGAGACTAGACAGACACGAAGACCAGACAGACTAAGATCTAAACAGGTTAGTATCACCCTCATTAGTATTTATACACAAACTAATAACTACACATGCAATGGGGGTCACATGAGGGTAAACACAAAAGGCTAATTCTCCTAGACGTTAATCCTGCTAGGAGACACAAAGACATCTTAATGGAAACAAACTTAACTTAAAGCTCCATAAACAAAAAGGCCAACTGTCATCAAAACAAACAAACAAAACCCACTTAACAGAACAGAAATTAATGCTCGACCCAGTTTCCCAGGACATACAGCTATTTATAACATGACTAATGAGCTTCCTCAGTTCAGGTGGGCATCTGCGTCACCTGACTGAGGTGCCTTCTGAGAAACTGAGTCTATGAACAAAACTACAAACTAAAACACAGTGCCCTCTAGTGGGCAACCCTCACATGACCGTTCTCATTCAAGTCCTATAGCCGCGTGTCGGATATGTATCTACAGTAGGACCATATATGAAAGTACCTCAGATCCAATCTGAGAAACATCAGACTTGTGTGTTCAGTCAGTGTTAAAAAACAGATCTGTGTCACATTAGGATAAAAAATCATGTCTATCATGTTGTATGCTCTTTTCATGACTGTAATTCTAAAGAAGGTAAATCCATATTTTTTATTGTTGTTCAATTTTTTTATTTGATTGGTCTAAGGTTCTGAATTTTCTTGGTCCAACAGCACAGCTTGGGCAATAATTTCAGTCATGACATACATCGCAGGATAATATTAATGTACTAGCTCTAATATGTTTCTATAGTAACAATTATTGACAGTCTACAGAATCTAAGAAAGGAAAAGTGTTTTTTTATTATTTTTTTTATTGATGTGGTGTGTTTTTAATTCACGGATTTATTTCATGCTATAAGAAATCTTTAAAAGTTCTCAGGTGTCACTTTATGGTTTGTCGATAAAATGACAAGCTGCATCGAGAGAGAAAAAAAAAGAGAGAGAGAGAGAGAGAGAGAGAGAGAGAGTTTATTGCAGCTGTAACATACACGTGGAAATTACAGGAAGTAACTAATCTTCCGCAACATTAAATCTTCACTATAAATCACTTACTGTAAACACACAACATGTGGTTCATTATTCAATTCCACATTGTAAACATCGTCAATTTGCTGTAGAATAAGCTGAATAATTGAGCACGTGGTTACACATTTATTTGACTTTAATGACCTGATGAAGTGTGTAAGAGTGAAAGAATGTTCTGTTCACATTAGGCATGCTTTGACGATCCCCTGGTTAAGAATCCTGATCTTAATTACGAAATAAAAACAATGTGTTTAATACTTTGTATACTTTACTAAATCAAAGCCTCTGGTTCTACTCATGACTTTACAATCTCCTGCCCAAAGACACCCCCTTCTCTCTCTCTCTCTCTCTCTCTCTCTCTCTCTCTCCAGAGAGTCATTTTGTCAGTTTGTTTTATTCAATTACTCCATTATTGGCTCTGTTTCTTCTATTCGGCTATTCAAGAGTCAAACTATTTTACTGCACCTTATAGCACCGTTCGATTTCATAAATGCCACTCAACCTGTTTATGTTGGATAAGAGCAAGCAGCACTGAGATCCCTAGCCGCGACTGCTCATCTGTCTTTAAGGTTTTACTACCCGTGCTTCTGAAAGCCGTAAACAGACCACATTATCCCAGCTCCAGGAACACATTTGCACATGTCAGATCGTCGTAGTTTGGTGCGTGTATTGTGTATCAACTCACCCGTAGTGTAATTGGAGGTAATAATAGCCTCGCAGATGCATCTTCATTATTATTTTACAGCCTTCAGACATCCAATCCGGTGTGTTTATCTGTACTGTGAAGACTAAATAAATCAGACCAGAGGCAGATCTGCGAGATTGCCGAGCCCAGGTGTAACAACATGCTTGTGTAGCGTTAATGTGTGATTGTGAAATCAGGGAGCATTTATACAGTACCATTAATGTTATTCCATATTAAGTTGTGAAGGCAATAATTTCTTGGTCAAATCAAGTCATACACATCAATTAGTTTGTCAGTTCTATGGCCGGTCATAGTACAGCCAGTATAGACACTGAGAATATAAATATATACTGTACATTTAAATATATTCAGTGAACGTGAGGCTGCGAATCTGAAAAATTGAAACCTTTAGATTGATGCCTTTTTTTTTCATAGTAAGGGCTCTGTCACACACTCTGACGAAGTCCATGTTCCCACTGCATCATAAAAATATTGGGAATGGCGTCAAAGTGGAAAATGTTCGTTTACCACATCTTTACCAGGCATCCAACAGGTTGTCACTAATTTCCTATATCAGTCACATGATCACGTGCTCACCAGGTCCGATAAGATTGAACCAAGTTATTACTATGCCTGATCTGATCGCACCATGCTCTCACCAGAAGCTTATCATGTGCTTACTACTGTACTTTGTCATGGCATCCAGCGGGTTGGTATAAATTCCACAACATGTGCAGTGCATTTCATTATGAAGGATAGTGTAAGGAATTAGATCCAGTACTTATGCTGAATTCTCTAAACATGACGTAGGCATGTTGATAACCTGCTGCATGCATGTCATAACCATGACAAGCACCTCAAGAATGTAATATGTACTTAATGTGTTCTTCTACAACATGACATGGACCTTTCAACGATGTCATGTTGTAGAAGACCACATGGACCTTGACATGGACCTGTTATGGTCATAAAAACCTAAAAGGGTCATTGTGAGAAGCCCATTCATGTTGCAGCAACGCAGTGACATCCCACTGATGTCTTTCCCGTCTGCACCATGCTTCTAGTACGTCTCTACGACGTGTTATCTGGTCAAGAATGTTGTCACTGTGTCCTTATTAGTTCTTGCTTTGACCGTGTCATGACCATGTTATGGTTTTATATATATATATATATATATATATATATATATATATATATATATATATTTTTTTTTTTTTTTTTTTTTTTTTATTATTATTATTATTTTTTTGCAATGTCCAAAAAAGAGCGTGGCAGATCCACATCAAAGGAAGACAATACTACATCCTTACTGGTTTGTACTGTGTTCCTGCCAAGTTGTACAAATTCTTAGTGTGTTCACCCAATTTTTTGCAGATGTACTGGAGACGTGGCTCAGTGTCAGAGGTGGAAAGTAACGAATTACATTTACTCACGTTACTGTAATTGAGTAGCTTTTTTGTGTATTTCTACTTTTTTAAGTAGTTTTAAAAATCTGTAATTTTACTTTTACTTAAGTACGTTTTGTTTGAAGTATTGTAATTCGCTACATTTTAAATCATATTCGCTACTGAGTAAAAAATTAATGAATGAAAATGATAAAATAATAAAAATATTATGCTTTGTATAAATGCTCCGTTGCGCGACGTGTGTGTATCATGTCCTGGTCGCGCGCCGCTCCAGACTCCACTCCAGGTTTTCTGACATTGGCATCTCCCTGACCTTCCACACGGTCGCTTCCGCCCTGAGTGACGTCATCGACTAGCACGCCCACATACAATATAAACCGGAGAGAGACGCGGGAAAGAGGAAAGAGGTTGTGATTTTGGTGTTTTGATATTTGGTTGTGTATTCCGGTTTTGACTTTTTGCCTCCAATTGACTTTGATTATTGCTTTGTCCCTTTGGTTTGGTTGGTCTTTGTATATATTTGTAGATAATTTCATTGTTTTTGGTTTAGGGAGTCCGGGAAGGTACCTGTATTTTTGTTTCTGGGGTTTTTTTGGTGTTGTTTCTTTTTGCAGGTAATCTAGCTACTAAATATAAATACCATTTTGTTTGTTATTTTGGCCTGGGTCCACCCTGAATCTGATCCTCCTCCTCCTCCTGGTGTGTGTGTGTGTGTTTGTATATACAAACCTCATTATTTCATCAGTTAATGATTGGATCTAGTTCTTTCTGCCATATACCACCATTTCCATACAGTTTAAAATAGAACCCTGAACCATTCTTTTGCTGTATGGCCCTAGACTGGGACGTAACACATTATTTAAGTGACCACTTTGATTTTCAAGCACAAGAAAGACAACAGCTTTATTATGCAAAGGTGTTCCTTCAGTTAAAAACAACTAGTTTGAGATTTATATCTGCTCATCTTTTTTGAACTACGCTAGAATGCCTCATCCCACCCCCGCTGTGTGTGGGTTTTTTTTTTTTATATTTAAAAAAAAAAAAAAAGCAGAGCCAGATCAATATACAATAATCTGTTAATATAAGAGTGAACATGGAAACACCCAAGGGCAAAACAATTCAGCAAAAGAATCACCCCCGCTGTTAAAAAAATTAAAATAAAAAAGTAACTCTGTAACTTTTACTCTGAGTAAATTTTTTAATGAGCTACTTTTTACTTTTATTTGAGTAGATCTTTATAAGAGTAACTTTACTTGTACTTAAGTAAAATTTCACTGAAGTAACAGTACTTGTACTTGAGTACAACATTTTATTACTCTTTCCACCTCTGCTCAGTGTAACAGGGATAATATTCCTTTTCAGCACATGAACACAAGAATCCAATTTAAATAAATCCAGCGGTTGCTCTCAAACCACAATACATTTACATCAGATTATTTAGTAAGGGCTGTTGCTGATCATGTACTGATAATGTTGTCCTTGAATCGAGCAGCTTGTTTTTTTTGTTTTTTTTATGCAATTCATGAAGTATTATGGATAATGGCATTGCAAAAAAAAAAAAAAAGTGCCACATTACATAGAAAACAGATGCAGGATTTCCAAACAGTTTGCATTTTTTTTTCTACGGTCAGCAACATTTAGCCCCCAAGCAGTCTGATGTTATTCGTTTTCAAAGACAGCTGGTGACTGGAGCAACTGGAAGAAATGTTAAGTGGAGTTTAAGTTTAGGCAAAGCTTTGCAGAAAGGGGTGCAGGTCTTTTCCCTCCACTGTGAAACATTATACCAGTTTTCCATTTCCATATATTCTTCCATTTGCACCAGTTACAGTAGCATCCTTTTCTATAATTTACTGAAAATAAAAAAGTACCAGTTTTTGTTTTTTAATAGCTGTAAATATTTTTAATCTGTTAAATAGTGATGCATACTGTTTTTCTGCGACAGGCTACAAAGTGCCTTAAGATACTGTTTATACTGTAGTATGTTGCTGTATACTGGTTGTTTATGTAAGGGTTAGGGTTCATTTCCCCTCTTGCATGTTTACATTTTTAAATTTTTTAGGCATTTGGCAGACTTACCTTTTTTTTAATCTCATTATACTATTATCTGAGCAGTTGAGGGTTAAGGGCCTTGCTCAAGGGCCCAACAGTGGCAACTTGGTGGTTGTGGGGTTTGAACCTGGGATCTTCCGAACCGTAGTCCAATGCCTTAACCACTGAGCTACCCCTGGCCCTGGCATGTTCCTGACCCTTGCATGTTCCTGACCCTCAGCATTCAGCATCACCAGTATACTAATCAACGGCTTAATCATCTGTCATCATCTGTTTCCTGCCTTAAGGTAAATGTTTTTTTTTTCTTTCATGCTTGAATGATTCACTGGTGCTCTGAAACTGCTCAGGTACAGGGACCAGACCCATACAGAACCATAAAAGTCCTTCAGCAAGCCTGGAGAACTATTCCTCAAGATTAAATTAAAAATACAAGAAAGTCTGGCACTTTGGAAGCACAATATATAGAAATGAGGAGAGGTCACGACTTTTGCACAGTACTGTATATGTACTTCTATATCTAATATGTGTGTGGTTGCAGTAAAACCATAGCAACGGGCTCTCAACTAAAGATAGGAATGTGTCCTAGTTGCCAATTTCAGCAATTCAGAAAATTTTATTTTTCCTGTTTACCCCGCTTAACAAAATAGACAGCGTTTTAGAAATCTAACTTAAATGACATACTGTAAGGACAAAACATTGACTAAACCTACATTTACAGTAAAAAAGAACTAGTCCTCTGAGTGGTGACACTGGATAATGGGTTTATAAATCGTTCTAGTCTATAGATGTAGAAATGTTAATACAACCAGTATTAGGTGTGCCGCGACACGGTGGTGTAGTGATTAGCACTGTCTCCTTGTGCCTCCAGTGTGCCTCGATTCCTGTCTCTGTGTGCATGGAGTTTGCATGTTAGACCTGCAGCTTAGTCTAATTGCCATTCCCAAATTGCCTGTAGTGTGTGAATGAGTGAGAGTGTGTGCCCTGCGATGAATTGGCACCCTGTTCAGGGTGTACCCCGCCCTGTGCTCTAGGACTCCTGGGATTGGCCTCCCCGCACCCCTGAATACAGGATAAAGTGGTATAGACAATGAGTGAGTGAAAGAGAGTATTAGGTTGTGTTTAAAGGATTCAGTATGAGCAGATTGTGAATAAGCGTTTTTCTATGTGTTCTAGCGATTCTAGTTTCCAGTGTTCATGATTACAGCAGCGCTTCTTAAGTGCAAATTCAGACACAGACAATTCAGCAGGCGCGATTATCACGTAAGACATGAGATTGCTGCTGGCATGAATACAGGATTGAAAAGCAAACATGGCAGAGGAAACTCAGGGAAAACTGTGTGCCTGGATTGTTTTAGTAAAAGCACTCAAGGCACAAAGCAATTCTCCCAACAAATCTCATTTAACCTCTAGCACAATAACAGAATCCTTATCCAGTGCTATAAAATGTTAGATGTTCCCCTTATAAAATAGGGCAGGTTGTGAACAGACGCACAAAGCCGAGAGTCTGGGTAGTGTGATATCGCGCTGCACGCACAGGGTATCTTAAATGTTCGTAACTGATCTGTAGCCACAGAGCTTTGTTGTTGTGGTTGTTATTGTGTGGCTCTCTGTGGGGAAAAATGAGTAATTACTTACTGTACAGCCATGTTGTTGGCTCTGATTGAGCCATTTATTTTAAGATGAACCGTACCGGGTGGCATCGTGCCCAGCCTGACTGGGGAATCCTGCAGCGAGCTGTAATGGAGGAGTGGGAAACAGACGGGAAACGTGATTGTGGCGTCTGTTTTGTTTCATTTTGCATCTTTTTAATCCACATCGTGAAACGCAGCCAGAGATTCGGAACAGCACTGCACGTGTGAGGAAAGCAGCAACGACTCCATTGTTCCTACTCATTAAACTTAATTAATTAATCGTTATCGATGCTGGAACTGGATTTTCTCCAGCACACACACTCTGAATTGCAACAAGACCTAAGGCGCTGCTGAGATTGTCTGTGAACGTTTTGAATTCCCCAAAACGCTCACAAACTGACCTTTGAAGTACACACAAAATGAATGCTGTTTACTAGTTTATCTCACTAATGTACAAGGAATGCTCTTTCATAAAATCTCTAACAAATGCAAATCATTCTTCGGTTACTACTTTATTTCACATTATTTTGTACACACAAATCATTCTAGCACATTGCAAACACTGCAATATGCAAATTTACCTCAGAAAAAAATCTTTTTAATACATTTGTTTACACCAGACAGACGTACACAAAACTATTTTCTAATACACTACCTCAGATAGGCACACAAAACATTCTCTAATACACTACCTTAGATAGCCACACAAAACATTCTCTAATACATTACCTCAGACATGCACACAAAATATTCTCTAATACATTACCTCAAACAAATGCATCACACAAATCACTCTAGCCTATTAGGAATCTCACAGATACAAACAAAACACTCCAATTGTCAGCACA
This sequence comes from Channallabes apus, assembly GCA_030522415.1. Taxonomy (NCBI): domain Eukaryota; kingdom Metazoa; phylum Chordata; class Actinopteri; order Siluriformes; family Clariidae; genus Channallabes; species Channallabes apus. The sequence goes on along the minus strand of CM060109.1, from coordinate 10,024,786 downwards.
GAACACTTTTAACTGCACACAAAACATTCTCTAAAACACTACTTTACCTCAGACATGCACACAAAACATTTTCTAATACATTAGTTTACCTCAGACATGCACACAAGACATTCTATAAAACATTATTTTACCTCAGACATGCACACAAAACATTCTCTAAAACACTACTTTACCTCAGCCATGCACACAAAACATTCTCTAAAACACTACATTACCTCAGACATGCACACAAAACATTTTCTAATAAATTAGTTTACCTCAGACATGCACACAAGACATTCTCTAATACATTACTTTACTTCAGACATGCACACAAAACATTCTCTAAAACACTACTTTACCTCAGACATGCACACAAAACATTCTCTAATACATTACTTTACCTCATACATGCACACAAAACATTCTCTAATACATTACTTTACCTCAGACATGCACACAAAACATTTTCTAACATGTTACTTTACCTCAGACATGCACACAAAACATTCTCTAATACCTTACCTCAAACAAATGCATCACACAAATCACTCTAGCCTACAGTATTAGGAATCTCACAGATACAAACAAAACACTCCAATTTTCAGCACAAACTACCTTAGACATGCACACAAAACATTCTCTAAAACACTACAGTACTTTACCTCAGACATGCACACAAAACATTCTCTAAAACACTACTTTACCTCAGACATGCACACAAAACATTCTCTAATACAGTACATTACCTCAAACAAATGCATCACACAAATCATTCTGTAGCCTATTAGGAATCTCACAGATACAAACAAACATTCCAATTTTTCACCACGTACTGTACACACAAAACACTCCAATACACTATTTCACAAAACACTATCTAAGACACTGTTTTATCTCAGACATCCACACTAAACATTCTCTAAAACAGTATTTTACCTCAGACACAACCAACACTGTTATACACTAGTGCCCATCTTTTTGTGTATATTGTATATTATATTGTATATAATTGTAGTTTAAGTGTTTGTACAAATTTAACAATTGTATTAGACAGTGTTTTGTACATTTGCTTGAGACAAATAGGTGTATTGGATTGTATATTGGTGTTTTGTTTATGTTTAAAGTCAAATTCAAACACTCCTGTGTTCTCATGGTTTGATGCTTTACTTTGTCTTTGATGCTTTTACTTTGTCCCAGCCCAAGATCCTGAGAACTCTAAAAGGTTTTCACTCAAGAGCACTTTTCTGCATCAATTTCCCTTGTACACTTAAAAGCCTCAGTCGCAGTCACACAAAAAAACATTCTCACAGCATGATGCTGCCACCACCGTGTTTTTACTGTAGAGATGGTTGTGGTAAGGTGACATGCAATGCTCCATTACTGTACACATGGTGTGGTGTATTTAGGGGATTTTCCCTCCCATGGTCTGAGTGTCCCTTTTGCTTTGTGGCAAACTCCCAGCTGGCTGTCATGTGCCTTTTAGTGAGAAATGGCTTCTGTATGTCCACTTTACCATAGACGCCTTATTGCTGGACTGCTGCATTGATGGTTGTCTTTCTGTGGTTGTCTTTCTCCTATCTCCACAAGGGAAGTCTGGATCTCATTTATACTGACCCTTGGGTTCTTTGTTACATGTCTGAGCAAGGCCCTTCGTCTTCAATTACTCAGTTTGGTTTTGCGGCCAGACCTGGTAAGATCGTTGGTTGTTCCACATCTTTTCCATTTGAAAATGATGGAGGCTATCATGCTCTTGGGTGCTTTCAGTGCTGCAGTGATACATTTTCTGTATCCTGTATTTTGACATAATCCTGTCTCACAGGTCTAGATAATTCTCTCGACCAAGAGAATTATTTTTACCAAGCCATTCACAGTGACACCTTTATAGACAGGTGTTGCTTTTCCTAATTATGTACAATGAGTTCAATTACTCACAAGTGGACTTCAATCAAGCATAGATCAATCAATGGTAGAAGCATCTCAAGGACCACTTATAGGAGTAGGATGCACCAGAACTCAATTACAAGTGGCATAACAAAGCCTCTATAAACTTATATAAATGGGTCTTTATTCTGGCTTTTATTATTATTTTTAATATAAATTAACAAAACGCTCCAAACAGCTGCTTATATTTTGGAGTATTGTGTGTCGAATAGTAACAACAGAATTTTATACATTTTAAGATGAGTGTGAAACATAACTAAATGTGGAAACCTTGAAAAGGTCAAAAAGCTTTCTGTTTATGGGTAGTGTATTGATCAAAAAAAAAATTTTTATACGTGAGGTAAATTTCGAATAACATCCTGAGCAGCTTCTTCCTCACTCCTTCCTTTCTTCTCTCTGGTTTGCTCTACATTTAGTAATGAAAAACAGGACATGGCGTTGCAACTTGGTTAATATAAAACAGATATTTCACGGCACAGCTTTTAAGATGATTTAAGGCAGCATCTGCGGGGTTCACGTAGGTCGAGAGCAAGTATCAAAGGGCGCGGTGTGGAACGAAGAGGTCTTTGATGCTAATTTTGGATGTGCTTGTTCACATGCTGTGATCTCTATCTCTCTCGCCTTCTCATTCTCTCTCTCTCTCTCTCTCTCAGACCTGTGAGATATTATTAACCTCCTGTTATAAGAGGACATTATGCTCTAGTTAGCATCTCAGATCAGGCTGTTCTCTTTTCTTTGGAATTCTCTACTTTAGTGTGCTAACATCAGCTGGGACACTCTAATAAGAGCATTATCGGCATAAAAGTCCAAAAGTGACATTTCTCTTTCTCTTTAGTCACGTACCAAAGAACGAGTCATAGTGTAAAGGTGTCAAAAAATTACTTTTATGCCACTGCATATGTAAATCATGATACAATTCCTTCACGCAAGCTGTGTGAGTTTTTTCAGTATCTTCAACTAGCAGGAGTCTGATTTCTGATACTTTCTATTATCTACAAAGAGGCACGAGGTAATAGCAGCCATCTTGAAACTAAGTCACTTGAGAACAGTTTGCAAAGCTTTTATGCCAAGCTTTTATGAGATAATTGATTGCTGGGTCAGATTAGAACATTTGATGTTTCCTGCTGTTTTACAAAGATATAATAATATATGGTCTTGCTAAGCCCAAACTATTTCTGACATCAGTGTGGTAATTGTTGCAAAAGGCTGACTAAAAGCTTTCTTAATTTGTAAGCTATGGGTCAAACCTAAGAAGCAAACTTCAGATTTAAGGAAATGGCAAATGGGAAATAAAGGCTTAGAGATTTTGCTTAGAGGTCCTGCATTGCAAACAGAAACAGATATCCAATGCACACGATCTTACACTGTGAAACCTCATATTAACATGGAAACATCTGTAAAAGGAGTTACTGTGGTTTCCTAATTCTCTGCCTAAAGTAAGGTGATAAGAGTTGGTTGTAAAACTGAGCCTTGAACCCTTAAATCAGCTTTATAGTCTTATAAACTTTAATCTTAGACATTGATGACCAGCTAACAGATCCATACAAATTCTCATGTCAGGTTTCGGGAATCTGAGATCGTTGCTGAGCAAACCATTAGTGACCCTAATGATGCGCATAAAGGCCAGGTGGAACAACAACCTGAATTTGACCTTCAGACTCTTATGGATTTAATGACTACAGAGTTTATATCGCCGTTGCTCCAAGTCAGCCAGTTAGAGCTGATGAATCATACAGTACATGCCCTGAGAACATGGGCGGTACCAGAGAGGGGGCTTGTTTTTCTAATTTAGCATTAACAATATCATAATGGATTGTTTTCTTACAAAGATGATTCATAATAAGTGCATGATTTCCCGCTTTATGGCCTGTTAAGAACGTTGTGCATTTGGCAGTTAAGGCACAAATTCTGACTTGTTATAATTCTGACTCTCTGTGATTCTCTTCATATATCATTAGGTGTTTAGATGAAACACTGTTCATTCTTGAGGAGACTGACACTATAAGATTGTGATCTTAGAATCAGGGTCTAACATGTGCACAAACCTGACTGGTGCTTGCAACTCGTGTGTCACATAATTGTGACTCGTCATATAAGGTCAGGTATTAAGTGGCACAGGTTATTTTTTGCACTGTGGCCAATAGAGTGCAGTAGGTGAAATGTATAAAAAAAATTGGTTGATGAATACCTTTCCGTTTAATGAACACTATCCAAACTGGCTACTCCTCACTGTCTATACATTATCTATACTCACACTCATTCACACACTACGGGCAATTTGGGAATGCCAATTAGCCTAACGTACATGTCTTTGACCTGTTGGAGGAAACCAGAGTACCCGGAGGAAACCCACCAAGCACGAGGAGAACATGCAAACTAGGGCTGCACGATATTAGGAAAATATGCGATATGCGATATTGTTGTTGAATATTGCGATAACGATATTTCTTGCGATATAACATTTCCCTAGGGAAATGCATTTTTATTATTATTATTATTGGCTATTTTTTTATTTATTTATATGTAATGATGATACTAAAATAAACAGGTAATAGATATTCGTCTGATGTAATTAAATCTAATTCAGGCTAAAAAGAAACTATATGTCAAGGAAGTTGCAAATATTTAGACTTCAAAACACTATGAATGACTTAAACCCCTCAGCAGATATTCTGACTTCTGGTTTGCTGTTACTGTAGACCTGCCAACACAATATGAATTACTTTCAAACATTACTTTTTATTTACGTGTAACTATACACTCATCAGGCGGCGCGGTGGTGTAGTGGTTAGCACTGTCGCCTTGCACCTCCAGGGTCTGGGTTCGATTCCCCGGCCAGACTCGATTCCCGTCTCTGTGTGCATGGAGTTTGCATGTTCTCCCCGTGCTTGGTGGGTTTCCTCCGGGTACTCCGGTTTCCTCCCACAGTCCAAAGATATGCAGGTTAGGCTAATTGGCGTTCCTAAATTGCCCGTAGTGTGTGATTGGGTGTGTGAGTGTGTGTATGCGTGTGTGCCCTGTGATGGATTGGCACCCTGTCCAGGGTGTACCCCGCCTAGTGCCCGAAGTCTCCTGGGATAGGCTCCAGGTCCCCCGCGACCCTGAACACAGGATTAAGCGGTATAGAAAATGAATGAATGAATACACTCATCAATAGTGTCTTAAAACAAGAGCATCTTTTAAACACAATATTCTCTTTGGCTTGCCTGTTTTTTTTTTTGTTTTGTTTGTTGTTGTTTTTTTAATAAAGATAAATATTATTAAACAAAAATTTACCCCGCCTTGTGCCCTAAGTTTCCTGGGATAGGCTCCAGGTCCACGTGACCCTGTATATAAGGATAAAGCGGTTGTCATGATCAGCTACTGTGAAAGATGGACACCGGATGCAGGGCAAATTCCACGATCTCTTCTTTATTAACACTCTTAACACAAAAAACCTTTAACAGGTGTAATCGCCACAAAAAAGTCTCTCTCTCTCTCGTCGGGCCGGGTCTGCAGGCGGGTTTCTTCTAAGATACACAGGAACAAGTAAACGAACAAAAACTAAGCAACAAAAAAGCACTGGATAAATACACAATCCAATGTCTGGGGTCGGGTTCCGACTCTGAACCGTGCTTCGCCTTGACCTTGAAGAGGCTGTCTTTCAGCACGTTCTGGCCCGGTCCCTGCAGACACCGCTTAATCCTGAGAGGCAAAAGAGTGAAGGCATAACAAACATGAGTGACACAACAAATAACACAACAGTGAACGGACAGGGACCTACGGGTTCGGCCGGTTTAAGTAGTGACGCACAGGGGAGAGACAGGTGAAACTAATTTGACATTAATGGGTGACATACCAACGTAGACACACTAGGGGGAGACAAGGTTGCGGCTCAGTAATCCGGAGAACCGGATCTTATTCCCCGGGACCGTGGTGGCACAGGTGTGACAGTGGTACAGAAAATGAATGAAAATGAATAAATTAAAAAAAATACTATTTGTCTCACATACACACACACACACGCGTGCGCGCGCTCAGCGCCCGGCACTAGGACCCGGAAGTAATGCGGGCGCGAACCCGGAAGTTTAAGAGGAGTAAACAAACCATCGCATACAGCTTAGTCACTGAGTTCGCGCATGTCGGTTCAGATTGTTTACTTTCTGATTCGAGTGTGTGTTTATAGGACGCGGGTTAAATGTGTGTTTTTCCCTTGCTCCCCTTCTGTAAGAGTCCTTAAACTAATTCGCGTGGTTATCCTGCCTACTCGCTTGCTTCCGCGTTTGGGTTTACCGTCCACGCTACAAAGGGCTAGCGGCTAATCGCTAAGTCTTCTGATCATCCCGGGTTAGTTCGCGACAGAATTAAGTATAAAGATATAAATAATATATATATATATATATATATATATATATATATATAAAGATATAAGCGGGTATAAACATAGTAAGGGCCCATCTGATTGGTCAAATTTGGACACACAAATGCTTGGCAAATAAAGTATTTATCGCAACTCTTTGCGATATGGTTATCGCGCATGCCATTATCGTGATAACAATATTTTTTCGATATATCGTGCAGCCCTAATGCAAACTCCATGCACACAGAGACGGGAATCTAGCCTGGCCAGAAATCAACCCCGGACCCTGGAGTTGCAAGGCGACAGTGCCAACCACTACACCACTATGCTGCCTTACTCCAGTTACGATATATATATATTTTAAAAATCTTCTATAAAACTGTTACAGCAGGGAAATCCTGGTGTCAAAATGAAAATGTGTTTTCCGGGGATCTCCTTGTAAACAAAGTCACCCTGGCCATATCTCCGGAACCGGACATGACACAGTACTATACTGGATATCAAAATGGATCTTATGAACCTCTTAAATCTGAAGACAATATTATTCTTAATATATCATTTAAGATGACTGGTCACAATTTAGTGAAATTGGATATTCAGAGGTGTGTTTTGTCTGGTGAGACATGCATCAATACATGAGCTGAAAGTCCCGCCTTGTTGGAAACACAGAATGGCGTTGTGATTACAGTATATCGGAGGAGGTATATGCACTGTATTGGGGTGTTATCTTCTGATGACCGGCACCCTCTCTAAAAGTCTAGCAAACCCACAGCACCAGCAAAAAGGATGTTTCTGGCACCAGAGTCTCCATAGACATCAAACTAAACATGTTTTAGCTGATTGACTGCTTTTGAGAAAAAGAAAAAAGTGTTTCAAAATGATCATTTCTTTCAAATTATTGAGATGGAATGCTGTTTGATGCCACTGGTGCTTTTCCTTCACTTTAACTTCGCTTGCCATACGTGGATTGCAAACTGATAAGCTTGTTGGCCAGCGGATAGTCAACATTCACAAGCACGGTGTCTCTTAAAGGGTCTGTCGGATGTTATTAGGCTCATATTAAAAGAGGAAGCGTTGCTTTGGTTTGCATGTCAGAATGGATCAGGCACGGGTCTTAACTGACACAATTTCAATCCACCTTTATCCTTCTTCCTTCTCTCACATGCTGTGATTCTGCATTTTTGTTGTTCTTTATAAAGATAAAAAAAGAAAAATACAAATAAGCAAAACCACAGCATAATATGACATAATTCACACTTACAGTATGCAGTGCAAATTTATGTTGTTTTTTTTTTTTTGGGGGGGGGGGGGGTAAGGGTAGGGGGCGCATTCTGCTCACCTAGCATATTCGTATGTCAATAAAGCTGAAGGACAGAAAGACAGTGGAAAGAGAACCGTTATAGCATTTTAAGATGATGTTAATGGAGCGTCGAGCTTATTTTCCTCACGCAGCTGGTTTGCGTCAGACTCCTGGCTCGGCCGTGAAGATTAGCTCATGCTCTCAGAAGCTGAGCTGCCTTCATCGCTGGCTTCATTAAAGCTACAACACTTCTCACTTCTGTTCCTGTGAGAAGTGAAAAAGTGTCTGCGATGAAATTCAATCCTATTCTTTAGAGCTTGTTGAGCCTACACTGTGTCATCCTATCCTTATAGCCTGAGGTGTGAAGAAGAAGAAGAAAAAAGAAAAAAAAGGAGGCAACCGGAGGTCCTCGCTAACAGCGTTCTTGAAAACGACCTGTAATGAAGTTGCACAGTTGGTGTCACAGTGTCGTTTGCTCTGATAATAGGATAGCAGGCAGCTGGGAAATGAGGACTTAAAAGGTCCTGCATGGAACTGCATTGCAAATGGAAAGAAGATATCTAACGCAACATCTGATACTACGAATCCTCATATTAGCCTGGAAACATCTGTAAAACGAGTTGCCATGGTTTCCTAATTCTCTGCCTAAATTCTCGGTAAGGTGATAAGAGTTGGTTGTGAAACTGAACCTCGGACCCTTAAGTCAACTTTGTAGGCTTACGTAGGTTTCAGCCTTGCAGGTTGCTCTTACTGATCAGTTAACAAACCCATACTTTTCATCTCAAGCTTGGCAACCAGGTGTCATGTTTAATTGCTAGGCAAGCAATTACAAGGGTGAGTCAAAAATGATCCGCACTCTGGCTGTAGAATATATTTAAATTAACTTTTAGAAAAGAAAAATGCATCATTTTTTTTGACATAATCTCCTTGCTTTTCAATAGACTTTTTAGGCAGAAATGTGATGACATGCATCGTCATGCAATATAACATCGCCCTTGGATAGCAGTCCTCTGTTTAATCAAAAGTTTAGTCTTCAGCTCTTCATTAAGCGTCTCACTGTAACGAGCACTGTTGATTGTTGAACCTTTCAAATGATTTCTGAAGATGGCACTGCCATTACTGATGTGGCATTTCATGAATGAGACGTGTCTATTACAGATGTGAAGTGTGTGAATCAGTCCGCTACAAACAGTACAGCTAAAGATCATACTTCTACAGAATTCTAGCATGAAACAAGATACAGTAGAAGTTATCTCCAGCTAACTATGGAAGGATTAAATCAGACATTCTTTTCTGGTCTTTTCCTCTCTCTCTCTCTCTCTCTCTCTCTCTCTCTCTTTTTTTTTGTTCTTCTCTTTTTCTTTGTAGTTTTGATAATTTCTTTGCCAATTTGTGCACTTTTTAATATTTAAGTAAACATTTAGTCAGGATAAGCACATGTAGTATTTGTAGTATATCAGTAAGGTTGCGTAGGAACTAGGGCTGCACGATATTAGGAAAATATGCGATATTGTTGTTGAATATTGCGATGACGATATTTCTTGCGATATAACGTTTCCCTAGAGAAATGCATTTTTTTATTATTATTATTGCCTATTTTTTTTTATTATTTATTTATTTATATGTAATGATGATACTAAAATAAACAGGTAATAGATATTCGTCTGATGTAATTAAATCTAATTCAGGCTAAAAAGAAACTATATGTCAAGGAAGTTGCAAATATTTAGACTTCAAAACACTATGAATGACTTAAACCCCTCAGCAGATATTCTGACTTCTGGTTTGCTTTTACTATAAACCTGCCAACACAATATGAATTACTTTCAAACATTACTTTTTATTTAAGTGTAACCATACACTCATCAATAGTGTCTTAAAACAAGAGCATCTTTTAAACTAAATATTCTCTTTGGCTTGCCTGTTGTTGTTTTTTTTATAAAAATAAATATTATTAAACAAAAATTAAATAAAAAAATACTATTTGTCACACACACACACGCACGCACGCACGCACACGCTCCGCGACCGGCACTAGGACCCAGAAGTAATGCGGGCGCAAACCCGGAAGTATAAGAGGAGTAAACAAACTAGTGCATACAGCTTAGTCACTGAGTTCGCCATGTCGGTTCAGATTCGAGTGTGTGTTTATAGGACGCGGGTTAAATGTGTGTTTTCCCCTTGCTCCCCTTCTGTGAGAGTCCTTAAACTAATTTGCTTGTTTTTCCTGCCTACTCGCTTGCTTCCGCGTTTGGGTTTACCGTCTATAAAGGGCTAACGGCTAATCGCAGCTAACGGCTAATCGCTAAATCTTCTGATCATCCGGGGTTAGTTCGCGACAGAATGAAGTATAAAGATATAAATAATATATGTTTTATATATATATATATATATATATATACAGTGGTGTGAAAAACTATTTGCCCCCCTCCTGATTTCTTATTCTTTTGCATGTTTGTCACACAAAATGTTTCTGATCATCAAACACATTTAACTATTAGTCAAAGATAACACAAGTAAACACAAAATGCAGTTTTTAAATGAGGGGTTTTATTATTTAGGGAGAAAAAAAATCCAAACCTACATGGCCCTGTGTGAAAAAGTAATTGCCCCCTGAACCTAATAACTGGTTGGGCCACCCTTAGCAGCAATAACTGCAATCAAGTGTCTGCGATAACTTGCAACGAGTCTTTTACAGCGCTCTGGAGGAATTTTGGCCCACTCACCTTTGCAGAATTGTTGTAATTCAGCTTTATTTGAGGGTTTTCTAGCATGAACCGCCTTTTTAAAGTCATGCCACAACATCTCAATAGGATTCAGGTCAGGACTTTGACTAGGCCACTCCAAAGTCTTCATTTTGTTTTTCTTCAGCCATTCAGAGGTGGATTTGCTGGTGTGTTTTGGGTCATTGTCCTGCTGCAGCACCCAAGATCGCTTCAGCTTGAGTTGACGACCAGATGGCCGGACATTCTCCTTCAGGATTTTTTGGTAGACAGTAGAATTCATGGTTCCATCTATCACAGCAAGCCTTCCAGGTCCTGAAGCAGCAAAACAACCCCAGACCATCACACTACCACCACCATATTTTACTGTTGGTATGATGTTCTTTTTCTGAAATGCTGTGTTACTTTTACACCAGATGTAACGGGACACGCACCTTCCAAAAAGTTCAACTTTTGTCTCGTCGGTCCACAAGGTATTTTCCCAAAAGTCTTGACAATCATTGAGATGTTTTTTTAGCAAAATTGAGACGAGCCTTAATGTTCTTTTTGCTTAAAAGTGGTTTGCGCCTTGGAAATCTGCCATGCAGGCCGTTTTTGCCCAGTCTCTTTCTTATGGTGGAGTCGTGAACACTGACCTTAATTGATGCAAGTGAGGCCTGCAGTTCTTTAGATGTTGTCCTGGGGTCTTTTGTGGCCTCTCGGATGAGTTGTCTCTGTGCTCTTGGGGTAATTTTGGTCGACCGGCCACTCCTGGGAAGGTTCACCACTGTTCCATGTTTTTGCCATTTGTGGATAATGGCTCTCACTGTGGTTCGCTGGAGTCCCAAAGCTTTAGAAATGGCTTTATAACCTTTACCAGACTGATAGATCTCAATTACTTTTGTTCTCATTTGTTCTTTGGCTCTTGGCATGATGTCTAGCTTTTGAGGTGCTTTTGGTCTACTTATCTGTGTCAGGTAGCTCCTATTTAAGTGATTTCTTGATTGAAACAGGTGTGGCAGTAATCAGGCCTGGGGGTGACTACAGAAATTGAACTCAGGGGTGATAAACCACAGTTAAGTTATTTTTTAACAAGGGGGGCAATCACTTTTTCACACAGGGCCATGTAGATTTGGAGTTTTTTTTCTCCCTTAATAACGTAAACCTTCATTTAAAAACTGCATTTTGTGTTCAATTATGTTATCTTTGACTAATAGTTAACGGTTTTTGATGAGCAGAAACATTTAATTGTGACAAAACTTGCAAAAGAATAAGAAATCAGGAAGGGGGCAAATAGTTTTTCACACCACTGTATATATATATATATATATATATATATATATATATATATATATATAAAGATATAAGCGGGTATAAACATAGTAAGGGCCCATCTGATTGGTCAAATTTGGACACACAAATGCTTGGCAAATAAAGTATTTATCGCAACTCCTTGCGATATGGTTATCGCGCATGCCATTATCGCGATAACGATATTTTTTCGATATATCGTGCAGCCCTAGTAGGAACCCAGTGAATCATGACTTCTTCTTTTTTCTTCCATTGTTCCTGGAACATTTCCCAGGAACACTGGGTGTGAAAATACAGTGGTGGCCAAAAGTATTAAGACACCATATGGCATGTATTATAGTTCTCCTTTTGCAAAAAAAAAAAAAAAACAGGTGATTTCACTAATTTCACTAATCTGCCCCAAGAGTTGTGGAAATTAACTGAAAATCTAGTGAAAAACTGGCTGTGTGATTGGTGTTTAGCTTCTGGAGCCACTGCCGCCTGGGTGTGTTGGACTGTTGGACGATGGTGAAGAAAGCAGTAGCAATCAAGAAACCGTCTTCTCTACATGAGTTTCAGGAAGTGATTAAGCAGGCGTGGATTGAGCGAGTGACACCAGAGTACTGCAGATGTCCTTTTTCCTCTATGCACAGCTAAATCCAGCAGTTTTTAAAAAGTAAAGGACTTCATAGTAAATATTGATTGTTGCATATCGACTTCATTCCATAAAATGAATGATTTTTTTATTATATACATTTTCATTTTTATTTATAATTGCTAACGTCATTAAAAATTGTATTTCACTTTTGTTTCAATGCATTTGGCCACCACTGGACGTCCTAACCAAGCCAAACAATCACCCAGAATGATAAACGAAATATTGAAAAGAGTTGACAGGCGTTCTGCTAGCATGTTTTTGGAATGTAAGAGGGAACCTACTGTAAGAATCCACACTTCACATCGACAGTATGGCCAAGATGGTTTGGAGCAAACCACCTAACAATTAACAATTTAACAATTGACAGAAAACTTGTCACAGACTTGCGGAAGAGACGGATCCGTCCACACAATAATTCATCCTGAACCAGGCGGCCTGACTGTGGCTCCGGCAGACTGAGAAAACCTTCTACCTTGATGGTATCCAGGCACCAGTGAAACAGTGGGATAAGTGCATTAGTGTAAGTATCAATACAGGGAAGTTTTACTTTCATAACTGTGTTGTTATTCAAATTCAAATTTTATTCGTCACATACACAGTCATACACAGTACGATATGCAGTGAAATGCTTACACGACCGCCAGTGACCTTAAAAAGAGAATTAAATCTTACAGTAAGGAATAAATATGAATAAAGAAATACAATAGGAAAATTTTAACTTAACTAGAATAAAAATAGAAATAAAAATAAAAGTATACTGTACATAAAATAGAAATAAAAATAGAGATATACTGTACAATAGAGATTTTCTTTTTAAATTTAAATTTGGTGGAGGATGTATGGTGTGCAAGTAATTTGCATAGAAACATGTGTTAAGGTGCCTTATTAAAGTGACTTTGTGCAGGGGTCCAGAATGTAAACATAAACATGAGTTCCGATGTAAGTGTAGATGTGCATGAAAGTGTCCATAGTGTCCGTTGACGTTAACAGGTTGTATTAGTTCTGTGTTTGTGGTGTGAATGTGGTATGGTTGAGAGACCTTATCGCCTGCGGGAAGAAGCTCCTCCTCAGTCTCTCTGTGTTGGCCTTCAGGGAGCGGAAGCGCTTTCCTGACCGCAACAGAGAGAACAGTCCATTGTTGGGATGGCTGAGGTCCTTCACGATCTTCTTGGCCTTGGTCCAGCACCGCTTGGTGTAGATTGAGTGCAGGTCAGGGAGCTTGGTGCGGATGATGCGCTCAGCTGAACGCACCACCCTCTGTAGAGCTCGTCTGTCCTGCATGGTGCTGTTTCCAAACCAGGTCGTGATGTTTCCCGTCAGGATGCTCTCTATGGTGCAGGAGTAGAAGTTCCTGAGCACCTTGGAGGGCAGTCTAAAGTCTCTCAAGCGTCTGAGGTGGTAGAGATGCTGCCGGGCTTTTTTCACCACGGTGTTGATGTGACAGGACCATGACAGGTCCTGCGTGATGTGAACACCGAGGTATCTGAAGCTGTCCACTCTCTCCACTGGGCTCCTGTTGATGACGGGGGTCTGGTAGTTCCTCTCCTGCTTTGTACTAAAGTCCACTATCAGCTCCTTTGTCTTACTGACGTTCAGGAGGAGATTGTTCCTCTGGCACCAGTTCTCCACATTCCCAATCTCCTCCAGGTAGGCCGACTCATCGTTGTTCGTGTTCTGAGCAATCGGAAGTCCCAGTTTGACTTGAACACCCCTTGTTAAAAATGACTTTGCATTTTATTAAATGTATTTCAATAAATCAGAAAAGAAAAGGGTTCTTTCCATTAGCCGTAATAAGGTGACTCTCGAAAGTAAATTGTAAAGTGTCTAATCCGTTCCTGAAACAAGCTGAACTTCACTGTTGTGCTTTTAGTGTTTTGCCTCGCTGGGAAAATTTGCAAAGCCGAATATGAGACGTTTGTTTTGTAAAACCTTTATGACTGCTGTGTAATGACCCCAAACCAGTTTCCAGCAGCACTCGTTCGGTCCATCATTATAGATTTTCTGCTACTTTTTGATTGATGGCCTCGTTGGTCGGATCGATGGGTGTAAAAGCTCAGTTTCGGTCACTGGTCATGTCCATTAAGCAGTCAGCCCGCGTCGATGCCGTGCCAGCTGTGTGGAATAACTTTTTTCCTACCCAAACCCGCAACGCTGTTTACTTACTGTAATATAGCTTTTAACAACCTTGGTTTAAGGTATGACTCATATTAAAAATTAATATGTGCTGCAGTGTTTTATGATCTCTCAATAAAACACATACACAGTCCTGTTTTCTCCTCGACGTGATGTTTTTCTGATCTTTCATGCCCAATCTACAGGCTCATAAAGGTCTCATTTTTTTAGTTTGATATCGATTTAATTCCATGTTTTGGTCCTGCTACCTCTTGGCTCTGTGCGTCTCACAAATTTTAAATTCCTCCAGATGTAGCCTGAACGAGCTCATTAAATTTGTATTGGGAGAGATAAATAAATTAATAAATAATGTAACTTCAGCCCTTGGCTAAAGGTGTCTGTTTATGAGGCAACCAAGTGTGTGAGGCCATGGCTTCTTTCCAAGGTTAGCTAAGTGACCATACAGCACTATGATCTGAAACTCAGCCAGTATGGCCTGTGACCAGGACAACTCATTACAGCTGTAGCGGCTCATACAGACATACCATATTTAAGACCTGGTGTGAACGCAGGCTAGCCGCCGTTCCTTATCAAACACCAAGGCTGAGTTCCAGGTAATCCTGTACACTGCTATGTTTGCCCGCTGCCACTGGTGCTTGCAAACTTTTTTGATTGGCTTGGCCCAGTTGAAAGACAAGCACACCCGCACAAAGTCATAAAGTCGGAATAAAAAATCAGGAAAAAGAGACAGATAACGTGATTTCAATGAGCAAATTAAAATACAGAAATTAAATAATAGCTTATACAGTTAAACCTTGGATTGCGAGCATAATTCATTCCGGAAGCATGTTTGTAATCCAAAGCCCTCGTATATCAAAGTGAATTTCCCTGTAAAAAATAGATATGGAAATGGAAACTCAGATCATTAATTCCGCAATCTAAAAATATTCATATAAAACGAATTAATGCAAAATACAAAGCAGGAGTAGGGGGGCTACTGTGTAGGACGATTTTCATACACACACACTAACTGACTCACTGCTCACTGACAAAGTCTCTGTCGGCAAACGTCTTTAACAAGGAACCTCTCGAATGACACTTGTTTTTACCTCCTTTTAAGGATTTTGAAAATGGAACGTTGCGTTGTCGTTAAACAGGCTCATCTATAATATCTATATAATAAATAAATAAATAAATATCTATATCTATATTCTTTTTTTACCTCCATCCAAGCATGGGCGATGATTACCTACAATACCATTGGCTGTGATCATGTGACGCTTGGTAGAGAAATTGTGAACATACTACTCATATTTCAAAACACTCGTTTATCAAGATTTATTTAAACATTTAGTCTGGCAAAACACTCACCGACCAAATCACTTGTAATCCATAGTTCCACTGTATAAAAAGGTTGAATATATGTATATATATATTTTTTTTTTCTTTTATTAATTTATTTAATAATACAATAATAATACATTATTGGGAACTGTAAGATGTTTGACAAATTGACAGCTTGAAGTTGTCTTTAAGTGTATTAACATATATTTGGAGGAAAGGACAAAACACATTAAATAAGCTTACACCTTACTTTTGTTGCGCTAACATGTCTAAGCCAGTGTATGACCAGTGCGTAAAGATGCTAGTTTTATTTTAACAAGGGATGTTCATGATTAATTATTAATTATTCATCAATTAATCATGTTGAGAATTTAAATGTTTGTTTTGCATAATAATGCTCTGTCGTTTGTATATCTGTATTTATACACCACAAGAAGGCACAGCTGCAAACAACTATTAGGCTAAATTTAGTGTATGTGCATAAATACCTTCTGATATTATTTGGATTTTTTACTTTTTTAACAGTGTGTGGATGTTTAGCACTTCCTAGCCATTTCTTTACTTTATGATTGAGCGAAAATATACGTTATATACTATAAGCATAGAATGGACAAAATGTGTAACGCTCAAAACAAATAACGCTATACAGGTACAGACCTTAAAACTGTATCTCAGTACAATAGTTAATCCTTTTTCTCCAGTGTAGAAACATGTAGAGATAACCTTGACTTAGGAAATTTGGTAACATATGCTGGGTGTTTCAGCCCTTTATAATTTTCCTAATCATAAGGAACTTTTGATTGCATACATGCAAAAATAGTTAGAGCAGTTGGAGTTAAAGCTCAATATTTTCCTCCGAGCTCCTTCAGTTTTAAACGTTTTCTCATTTGTTTTCAGATGTTCAGTAACAGCGACTACGGTTCTCCGCACAATCACTTCAGTTCCACTTGATTAACATTCACTGCTAAACAAAGCCTTTGTGCATGCATGTGTGCGTCCACCTGTCTCCTTATTTCGCCCGGACTGGCATTAACCAGGGTAGGCATTAACGAAATTGAAAGGTAACGAGATAAGAGAGGGTCAGGAAGTAGTGGCGTTTCCCAGCATTAAGCTTTCCAGCACTTAATTAGCCATAATGAGGCGTGTTTAAATTAGAGTGCAGGGGCGTTTCAGTGCTCTTGAAGAGTCCTAATCTTTATGTCTCTGTAGAAGTTTCTAAGGAACGAGCACAGAAGCCTCGTGGCAGTTTCGGATCAAAACAGGGCTTCTGCTGAAACCACAAAGTTATCTATAGTGGACATGTTCAAAGAGCTTACTGTGCTAGCTGCGCTTTGTAGTAGAGCATAAAAAATGCAAGGGAAAAGAATGTTGATATGGAAACCTACATGTCGCTTGCTGGACATGTAAAAGAATGTAATATTATAGCCAGGCTTTCAGTTGGGGCACCTGGAAAGCAGGCTGTGGTTGGTGGTGGACTGTTGAAATTGTTTCTGTATTTATATTAATGCAGTAGCATTAGTTATTATCAATAATTAAGTTATTGGCTTATGTACAATTCGCACCGTACAAGTATTAAACTTCCTCCTCGCTTAATGTTGCACTATTTTGGATCGGCTATTGTTTGGAACTGGCATTATAGGTCCAGCTGTATGATATAAACAGCAGAATCACATCCTATTATACATCTCATCCATAGCGCAGGAAACAAAAACCTTGCAAAATTGATATACTGTACGGCCGCGCCAAATACTGGCCAAATCACAGACATGCTGATACGCACTTGACTAATATTATCACCGGACCTCGGTAGGTACAGTAGGTAGGTAGGTAATTTGCAGAATTTTTACAAATTACCTCTTCAATTATTACAAATCACATAATGTCCCCAGGTAATATTAGTAGTCCCGTGCGAATAGGACATTAATGATCTGTAGGTAGAAGGATAATGCCTTCATAACCTTCATTTTTGAATGAATGCAATCTCAGCGTTGGAGATTTTGGAAAAAGTAGTATTTGACTTGATTTTGACTGAAATTTCTTAAGCACAATTCAGAGTCAGGCTCGATTCCCGTCTCTGTGTGCATGGAGTTTGCATGTTCTCCCCGTGCTTGGTGGGTTTCCTCCGGGTACTCCGGTTTCCTCCCACAGTCCAAAGATATGCAGGTTAGGCTAATTGGCGTTCCTAAATTGCCCGTAGTGTGTGATTGGGTGTGTGAGTGTGTGTATGTGTGTGTGCCCTGCGATGGATTGGCACCCTGTCCAGGGTGTACCCCGCCTAGTGCCCGAAGTCTCCTGGGATAGGCTCCAGGTCCCCCGCGACCCTGAACACAGGATTAAGCGGTATAGAAAATTAATGAATGAATGAATTCAGAATGAAGACGTGATAGTAAAATTACGCATCACTATTTGTATTTGTAGATACGGAGCTTTCCTGGAACTTGGAGCACAAGAAAAGTACACCCCGGGTGGGGTATCAGGCACACACTTATCCATGTTTCTTTTAAATAAGGGTACATTTCAGGATAAATTACAAGCTCACGAACATTAGAATATTAGCTTGTTTTTCGCCTTAGCTCTTAACAACCTGTTTAGTGTTAGATCATATCTAGTATTATGGGCTTTGTTTTGGGGTTTCTTTTAAAGGAACCTACAGTAAATGTCCAGCTAAAACACAAGGTTTTTTTTTAAACTCTTGTTTTCAAACTAAAGAACCAGAGCAAGTCACATCCAGTTAATGAGTACCAGGCCTCCGTCTCTGCCCAGTGGGACGAGATCAATACTGATCTTATCACATAATGCGCATTCAGGGTCCCTGGACTCATTGAAGACTAACATTTAACAAGGTTGGGGGGGAAAGAGAGCCAAGAGAGCGCGACCAGAGACAGTATTTATCAAGGACATGTCTGCTCTTTTAGAGATAATCACTGATGCTGCCTTGGAACAGTTCAAAAAGTGAGTTAAAGACTAAGCTATAGTGGCCTCGTACTGTATGTAAACAATGATTTCATCGACTATGCATGAGACCAATGTGGAGATCTGTAGAAAGAAGAGCTACAGATTAACATAGGTTACCGATTAATGGAAAGGAAATTGAAGAAGCGTGGTTCAAGCAGCTAGCATGTGCTATGCATGAAATACATGTAGCATAGTTGGCAGATTCATTCGATACCCAAGGTACAAACACAGACACACACACCCATGCACACACACACCCATGCACACAGCCCATGCCGGTCTTCAGTTCCTGAACAAGTCAGTGATGAGGCGAAGAGCTTATGGTTGTAGTAAAATTTTATAACTGCAAGATGTTTCTTATTTCAGCCTTGGCCTCTTACACTTGTACAAGGTGCATGATGAGAAAGGCACAAACACACACATACACACACACCCTCGTCTCCTATTAGGATGGATCCTTTGCCATGTACACCACATGGCCATGATTTATAGTAGATAATCATGAGCTAGACTGAGTGGAGTCAAGGATAATGAGCGGATTAAGATGTTAATCAAAGAACCACAGCAAAGGAAAAACAAAAGGAGACAAAAAACATTACTTCCAACAACATGCACAAAGGCGTATTGTTATACCAAGTGCAAAATAATGATGTAACATGCATGCTGGAATTCAGATGCAGAATAATATTTTGGACTGTATTCTTAAGCGAGCGCACACACACACACACACACACACACACACACACACACAGACACACCATGACTTTACTAAGTGAAAGGTGTCTACGAGCCGGAGTTAAGTTTGAATTAAATCAACTAATCGCAACTTGATTCATTCATCCTGTTCTATTTCTATGTCGCCTGTTGAAAAGGCATAAGCGACACACATGGACTATTATCTGCAGTCTTGCATCAGCATCATCGCTGTTCGTCGTCGTCACACTTTTCTTTCGATCTGCAACTCCTCCTTACTAAACCATTCATGGGAATCTGATCAAACGTAGGGTTAGGGTTAGTGTTAGGGGCTCTGACACCACCTTTATTACAAAGCATGACATTCTTCTTGTTGTGGTAGACTACAGTAGAATGTGTGTTTAGAGGAATACAAGCTTTGTAACTGCTGCTCTGCTCTCTGAACTTATTCTCCTCAGTAACAAGCGGTGCAGGGTGCGATTGCTAGATTCTACAGTTCGTATATAACTACTGAATGTAGTGTCATGAACGACTGGCTTGTTTAGCTGATGTTTAATCCTGTAGATAAGGAATCCTGATAGATAAGGATCAATATCCACCATCGTGCATTGGCATCGTCTTCACGCTTTTCCTTTATCCACAACTTTTTCTAAACCGTTCCTTAGAATTTGACAAAACCATTACAGAACCTTTATTACGAAGCATGGACGTGCATTAGCTATTTCATTTTTAGAAGGAGCACATTCGCCGGGCAGGCGACACATGTCTCTAGCTTGGAAGACTAATCATTTTTTTCCACTTTTATTTTTAAACTGTAAAGCTAAGCTGAGTTTAGCTGAAAGTAGCGTTTCCTTTTCTTTCTTAGATATGTGATGGCAAATAGCAAGCTGAGTTTACTTACCTATGTAATGTAGTTTAGGGGTGTGATTTTTTTTTTGAGAAGGAAATAAACAATAATGGGGTGTAGGGCTGCTACAACTAATCGATAAAATCGATAATTATCGATAATGAAATTCGTTGTCAACGAATGCCGTTATCGATTAGTTGGGCTGCTCACGTTATTGAGGCGCGCGATCACAAGATGCACAGATACACACACAGATACACACTAACACTAGCAATGGAGGTTACAGAAGCGTTTGCAGGAAAAAGCGCGCGGTATGGGAGCAATTTACATTAAAAGCCTCTTATCGGGTGTTAAAATCGACCGTTTTTCTGCCAGTCGTAGTGTCCGGTGAGCGCGGATGAAGTGCTGAGGGTTTTCTACACATACATAGGAGTCAGTGAGAGAGTTCACACCGGGGTTTGGTCACCAAAGCCCGTGTGAACACACTCACCGGCTGCGCGGTTATACGGGGTAAAAAAAAAAAACGTTGCATGCAGCTTTTTCTTTGCGTTCAAATACCAACGAACGCGAGGAAAACACTTCTAGTGCGTTTTCTTCATGTTCATTTTACACTTCGGAGGACCGGATATATCTCATGATCCTACACGCTATACAGAGGGGAAAAGGGCAAAATAAACAGAGTGAATCCAGTAGCGGCCAGTTTTTTTTCTCCCCACGTCGCCGTATTACGAGAATGTCTAGTATTTATTTTATTATTATTTTTATTGAGACAAAAAAAAAAGGATAAAATACACGAGAGGATCGAAATAATGTATAAACCGTGAAAAGGGTGTAGTAGACACTTCAATTAAAAATAATATCATAATCTAGAAGTCTTCTTATTATTATTAAGTTGAATTAATTTAAGTGAATATAAAATTTAAGTCATTCTTAACAACTGAATGTATTTTTGTTTTAAACTAATATATATATATATATATATATATATATATATATATATATATACACACACACACACACACACACACACACACACATACATACACACACTGTAAACTTGCTATCTGCAATTATTGTTAAAAACAAAAATGTTGATTTACATAAAATAAGGTTTAAATGTCAAAATTAAAGATAATTAAACTCTATGTGGCTATTGCATTTTTTAAAGTTTACTTTTATACATAAATACCCTGATTTATGGTTTTATATAGTTAAGCAAAACATAAAATTAAAGCGTCTAACTTTTATCCAATTTAATCGATATACATATAATGTATGTATGTATGTATGTATACAGATGGCAAGTTGACAGTGTTTTATTTATATATATATATATAAATATAATAGTCAACTTTCCATCTGCAATTATTGTTAAAAACAAAACAAATGTAGGTATGGTTTTATATATAATTATAAGCAAAACTTCAAATTAAAGAAGCGCTTAGCATTATCCGATTAATCGATTAATCGATTAATCGAAACAATAATCAGTCAACTAATCGATTATCAAAATAATCGAAGCCCTAATGGGGTGGTGTTATGTGCCGTGACTGCCTGTATTAAAACATGCATGGCAATAATATGGAATTTATTTTACCCTCATATATACAGTTCATCTAAGGTTCCTGGGAGATTATAATTTCATGTTATTATTACAAGTGTTGAGAAGACATTTAAACATCAAATAGATGCACCTGTAAAGCAAAGTTTTTAAAAACTCCCAGCTCTTTTATGATTCTCCTTTCTGAAACTGCTCCAGGCATGATCGCATTAGCATATCAAACGTGTGTGTGTGTATACATGTGTGCGCGCTTGTGTTTTAAGATGAAGTACACTCAACAGACTTTATTCATCCTCCAGAAAGCAGTCGGTTCCTGACCGTTTCTCCTGGCACAATAGACACAAACACAGGCATACAGTACATACTGTAAAGAACTTGTTCAGAAAATACAGCAGCAAGTGACACAGACATGAAAGTGTGTGGGTAAAACAGCTGAGTTCAGAAAGAAGACCAAAGCTGTGGTGGTTGTGAGATTTGAAACACACTGTGGAGGTGTGTTTGTTACCACTATTAGCCAGAGGCAGTTGAATGTGAGTGTATTATTTGGGCTAATTCAATAATCACAGTCAGCGTTCACAGCGGTGGGCTGATCATAGATCACCGCCAGTCTGGGTAAGTAGTGATAAATGTAAGAAAAGAAAATAGTAATAATAAATAAAAATACAAGCAGAGGTCAAAGCCAGGAGCTAGTAAAACATGAATCAGAAAAATTCCAAATTGCAGGCGTGGACATGAAAAACAATGACACTAGGAGGAGAAAAGCAACAGAGCAAAAGATATATAGGAAAATTAAGGAACTAGGCAACTGCAAATATGACTGAGGCCTAAATTATACCTGCTTTTGAACCGACTGGTGATGCGTTTAGAGTGTTGGAAAATGACACATTCAGAGTTCAGGAAAAAAGCCTGACATTAGATTTGGTGACTTGTGTGCCATGTGGAGCATCTTTATTTTAAAAGGAGTGTCTGGCGACAAATCTAGCATTTTTTTAACTCATGCTACTGTAGCATCTTGATATGACGGTTTAGCTCACATTAGAGCTGTTGGTTAAAGGTGTCATTGGTTATAAGCTTCAGTGCAATGACTGTATACTGTAGATGGGATGCAATTACACTAAGCATCCCAGGAAAACAACCGATCACTGATAACCATTGTTCCTTAAAACTAATCACTAAGAAACCAAAGACCCAACGACAGATTCTAAGGGTCTAATTTTTTGCCTCCAACCAATCACTGACCTCCGTGGTTAAGGCATTGGACTATGGTTCAAAAGGTCCCAGGTTTGAATCCCACAACCACCAAGTTGTCTCTGTTTGGCCCTTGAGCAAGGCCCTTCACCCTCAAGATGTACAGTATAATGATGTAAGAATATAAGTCGCTCTGGATAAGGTCATCTGCCAAACACCTAAATGTAAACTGACCTACGTTGTTCCCTAGATTGAACAAAATTTCTGTTTTCTAGAAAGTGTCCCTAGAAAACAAACAGCAACTTACAATTATTCCCAACTATCAATCACTGTTCACCATTGTTCCTAACATCCATTCACATTGTTCCCAAGACCCAATAAAGGAACAATCACTGACCTATTCGAATGATCCCCAGAATTTATTATCATCTTTCTCAACAATAACCATTCACAACTGCTCCCAATGTTAGCACTGTCGCCTTGCACCTCCAGGGTCCGGGTTCGATTCCCGGCCAGGCTCGATTCCCGTCTCTGTGTGCATGGAGTTTGCATGTTCTCCCCGTGCTTGGTGGGTTTCCTCCGGGTACTCCGGTTTCCTCCCACAGTCCAAAGACATGCAGATTAGGCTAATTGGCGTTCCTAAATTGACCATAGTGTGTGAATGAGTGTGTGTGTGTGTGTGTGTGTGTGCTCTGCGATGGATTGGCACGCTGTCCAGGGTGTACCCTGGTTTGTGCCAAGAGTCTCCTGGGATAGGCTCCAGGTCCCCGCGACCCTAAATACAGGATAAAGCAGTATAGAAGATGAATGAATGAATGAACTGCTCCCAATGACCAACCACTGATCACTACTGTATTTTCCCCAACAGTCAGTTACTCATCACCATTGTTCCCAAGACCCAGTGAGTGATTAAATGACCAATCACTACATTTTAAGTGTTTAAGTGTTTCCCAGAAAGCCACCAATTACTGATCAATATTGGTCCCAACTGACCAAGTTTCCCCAAAAGTTCAGAAGTTTCGTCTGTTTCCTATTTTATTCTGAGTGTTCAGTAAAGTTTTCTTTGTTCCTGTAACATAGTTGGTATGCAACTGATAAACAAAAAATAAAAACCTATCGACTTAATTTCTAGCCTCATTTGGACGAGCTGTTTTTGCTTAAAACTGTTTGCAACTGTGGTTACACACTTTCCACTTTCACATTTATCTCAATCCATACTTTGCAGTAAATCTGTCTTTTAGTTTAAACTGTATTTGATATGGTGAGGTAGAAGCATCGTTCCATTTTCAATCAGCTGCACTCGCCTGGCTGTCATTCGAGACACAAAAAAGATATGCATCCGAACATTTTCTGTGTTCTGGCACCCTGAGGTGGAATGAAGTTCCATAGACTGTGTGCCGATCTCACTCACTGCCAGTGTTCAAATGAATATTGATGTCCCGCCTCTTTACTGAAAACTTGACTTAAAACATCCACTGAACCTGAAAAAACAGCAAAAGAGAAACTTATGATTAACGTAATGCTATTTTAACCCTGCTTTCTGTAAGTGTTTTTTTAAATATCTATACTGGGCTGAAAATACTGTGTTCATCCAACCACTGTCTATACTACTTGTCATGGAAATTATGGTTATAAGGCAACCTGGATATGGTATCAACTTATCACAGGGCACAAACACACACACTAACACACCCAGTCACACACTACAGACAATTTGGGAACAGCAATCTGCATTTCTAAGGAATGAGTACGAGGTAACTCATCAATCTCACTAGGGAGGAGATGGTGCTAACCGCTATTCCACCATATTAAATCTAATAACTTGTAAATATCAGAACTATTTTATTGAGCAAGAATGAACAAATTAGCATATTCCGGTGCACACCCCCTCCTTTCACTCACTCATTATCTACTATATCCCTTTATCCGGTACACAGGGTAGCAGGGGGCGTGGAACCTATCCCAGGTGACTTTGGGTGCAAACATACTTACACTCACACGCATTCAAATTTACACACTATGGCCAATTTTGGAACGCCTATTACCCCAATCTGCATGTCTTTGGACTGTGGGAGAAAACCGAAGGAAACCCACCAAGCACAGGAAGAACACGCAAACTTCATTCACACAGACCCGAGGCAGACATCGAACCCAGACCCTGGAGGTGCAAGGTGATACAGTGCTAACCACTAAGCCACTGTGCCACCTACCCCATCCCCATCCTTATTTACTGGACATTTTTCTATGAAAAAATATATATGGGCCTTATGGTTATACTTTTTTAAATAATTTCTGGGAATGCATAAACCAGCTGTATGTAAAAATACAGTGGAAAATAAATGCAATAAATAATGAACTTTTTTTTTTATCTGTCTTTAAACAATGCTTTTGTTCAGGACAAAAGTTTTCCAGAAACAAGAAAACAAAGGCAATACTTAACTTCCTGGTAATATTATCTTGTAATGACAAAGCACACAAAAATGAGATCATATTTTTGACTTTTTTTATTATTATTATTATTATACATAACCAGAGGTGGAAAGAGTAATAAAATTTTGTACTCAAGTACAAGTACTGTTACTTCAGTGAAATTTTACTTAAGTACAAGTAAAGTTACAATTATAAAAATCTACTCAAGTAAAAGTAAAAAGTAGCTCATTAAAAAATGTACTCAGAGTAAAAGTTACCGAGTTACTTTTTTATTTTTTTTAACAGCGGGGTGGGATGAGGCATTCGTAGTTCAAAAAAGATGAGCAGATATAAATCTCAAACTAGTTGTTTTTAACTGAAGGAACACCTTTGCATAATAAAGCTGTTGTCTTTCTTGTGCTTGAAAATCAAAGTGGTCACTTAAATAATGTGTTATGTCCCAGTCTAGGGCCAAACAGCAAAAGAATGGTTCAGGGTTCTATTTTAAACTGTATGGAAATGGTGGTATATGGCAGAAAGAACTAGATCCAATCATTAACTGATGAAATAATGAGGTTTGTATATACATACACACACACACACACACACACACACACACACACACACACAGGAGGAGGAGGAGGATCAGATTCAGGATGGACCCAGGCCAAAATAATAAACAAAATGGTATTTATATTTAGTAGCTAGATTACCTGCAAAAAAAAAAAATACAGGTACCTTCCCGGACTCCCTAAACCAAAAACAGCGAAGTTATCTACAAA
Organism: Channallabes apus; assembly: GCA_030522415.1. Classification (NCBI taxonomy): domain Eukaryota; kingdom Metazoa; phylum Chordata; class Actinopteri; order Siluriformes; family Clariidae; genus Channallabes; species Channallabes apus. The sequence goes on along the minus strand of CM060109.1, from coordinate 9,998,683 downwards.
TATATACAAAGACCAACCAAACCAAAGGGACAAAGCAATAATCATAGTCAATGGGAGGCAAAAAGTCAAACCAGAATACACAACCAAATATCAAAACGCCAAAATCACAACCTCTTTCATCTTTCCCGCGTCTCTCTCCGGTTTATACAGTATATGTTCGCGCTAGTCGATGACGTCATGCTCAGGGCGGAAGCGACCGTGTGGAAGGTCAGGTAGATGCCGATGTCAGAAAACCTGGAGTGGAGTCTGGAGCGGCACGCGAGCAGGACATGATACACACACGCGAGCGCAATAAAAGCATAATATTTGTATTATTTTAGCATTTTCATTCATTTATTTTTTACTCAGTAGCGGATATGATTTAAAATGTAGCGAATTACAATACTTCAAACAAAACGTACTTAAGTAAAAGTAAAATTACAGATTTTAAAAACTACTTTAAAAAGTAGAAATACACAAAAAAAACTACTCAATTACAGTAACATGAGTAAATGTAATTTGTTACTTTCCACCTCTGTACATAACTACCTACTAGTTAATACAGAAAATTTTAGAGAGCTAGTTAAATTAACTTCATATTGGTAGCAGTTTAACTATCACACTAAGTTTATGATTAGCTATGTAAAGTTTTTACAGAGTTCATAGTTACTTAATTACTGAGATAAATTTACCCCTTGAGATTAACTGTTTTAAATTACTGTATTATTAATAGCTGCTTCTGCTTAAATTTCCCACAGGCGTGTATAGCTACTCAGATAAATATTCCCAATAAAAGACCAATCACTGACCAATTTTAAGGGTCCGCAAAAAAAAAAACAATCACTAATCACCATCTTTCTCAACCACAATCGATCACAATTGTTCCCAATGACCAACCACTGATGACCATTTTCCCAAGACTCAGTGAGTGATTGAATGACCTGTCACTAAATTTAAAGTGTCCCCAGAAAGCCGCTAATTACTGATAAATATTGTTCCCAACTGACCAATTGCTGACTACTGATGTTCTCAAGTACCCAATAACTGATCACAAATGTTCCCAGGAACCTAGCAAGTGGCTGAATTCTACAAGCGTGCAGAAGTTTTGTCTGTTTTCTTGGTAATGGTGGTATCACCAAAGACCTTTCTATTCTATTCTATTCTATTCTATTCTAAAGTGTCCTCTAAATTTCCTTATATGGTGTATGCTTATAGAACTGCAATTCATTATGAAAATCCATTGACATTATCGTCTAGCCTTGTTTTGAGCCTTTTACTGAAAAGTGTTTGTAACTGTGGTTGTACATTTTCTCCTCCGTTTTACTCTTTGCAGTAAATCTGTCATTTAGTTTGAAACCGTATTTGATATGGTAGAAGCATTGTTCCATTTTCAATAAGCTTACTGAGATAAATAGTCCACAGCAGGATATTAATAGCTGTAAATTTACCGCAAGTGTTTATAGCTACAAAGATAAATCTACTATATGAGAAATGACAAGCTGTATCAAGTTAATACACAAGGCTATTAGCTATCTGTCTAAATTAACAGCAGGAGGCTATTGCTAGGTGCCTAAACTTACCAGTGGAGTTTATAACTACTACTATATTTATATTTCTGAGATAAATTCACTGTACCACTTGAGATTATGGTTAGGTGTTGTAAAATAGTCTTTTAATTGCTGCTTAAATTTACCACAGAAAGCTATTATTTCCCATCTAAATTTACCACAGGACTATAGCTACAAAGCTAGCGCTACCATAAGAAAATGTGACTAGCTGTCTAAGATTACCACAGTAGGCTATCACTGTCTGCTTAACTTTACCACAAGATTATCTGTCTCATTGGTGAAATACTACATGAGGGTCATACAGCTAATATTACCACAGTATATTATTAATAGCTGTATAAATCTTTTAACAGTGTACGATATATACTGTACTGTTTATCCACATATATACGATTATGGCTAGCTGTCAGAAAATGACGACAAGATACCATGGCAACAGGGTTCACTAAATTGAACACAAGAGTTTGTAGTTACCATGTGTACTGTATATAAAGCAAAGACTTGAGGTTATTAATAGCTGTCTAAATGTACCACAGGATTTTACAGCTAACTAGATAAGTTTGATACTGTGCGATTATGGCTAGCTGTATAAAGTTACCAGGGAGTTGTTAGTAGCGACATAAAAGTTAGCACCAGAGGTTATTGTTAAATAATTCCCTACATCATAATATTTTCCACAGGATGTTGTTGATAGTTAATACACCTAACCGGAGGTTTCTACTGTATGTGAATAGGCATGGTTTGTGTCAAGTGAGCAAATATTCTGATTTCTTGATGCATGTTTCTTGATACCTACAGTTTTTAGTCTGTAAGGATTTTTCCTGAACTATGGATATGAATTATGGGTTCTACATTTGGTTCTCCTTCCCGATGCACCAATATTTTAACCAGCTCAAGAGCATTTATTTTGAACTTCTGTCTATATGAGCATTATCTAGCAACTAGTGATGCGCGGGTCGGTATTTTTCCAACCCACGGGTCCCGCTTTTAATGAAATTATTTGGCCCGCCCCAGCCTGCCTCGCACACGCGACCGTTAAATAGACATACTTTGGACTCCCAAACATTAGATGTACAGTAGCAGCCTGATCCTTTTTCCTTTTAATTATGTAAATTCCCAACCTCAATTTCTCCCGCACCTTGTCTTCCATCTTCACTTTTATTTCTTTGTTTTTGCTGTGACTGGCAGCGGTAGCCGCTTGGCGCTTTCGTGACTTGTCACGTGATGTAACCTTATCAAAGAACTTAATAAAATATGAAAATAGATATTCCCAAACATTTAATATAGGCTATAGGGAATACATGGAGTTTTTATTTAATTTTTTTTAATGACCCGCCCCAATCAGCCCCGAAATAAAGTGACAATTTCTTTACCCGCCCCAACCCGACCCGCGGGTTACCAGACGACCCGCGCATCACTACTACTGTAGCAACATGGCGAAACCTTTAACGATGAAGTGAACCTAAAAGATAGTAAAAGGAAGAGGAAGTCATTTACGTGACTATAAATGGGAAGCTATTTTGACAGTCAACCTTTTTTTTTTTTTTTTTTGCCAGGATGGTGAAGGCCAAATGAAGGAATTTTCAAACAGCTGTGGGAAATTTAAGTTATATTTTTCACTGATCCCAGATGCAAATATAGGCTTAACTGGCTCTAAGCTTCTTTGTATCCAGAATTCTCTCTCTCTCTCTCTCTTTCTATCTCTTTTTTTCTCTTTCTCTCTCTGCCTGGTTGCAAATCCCTTCTGAAAATGATCCGTTTAATACCGAGCGTGTCAGTGCTACTCCGTCGACGCATGAATCTCAGTGCCACTCAAAACTCAGAGGAACGGTTCTACTACACAGGTGCACACACACGCATGCTCAATTGAGGTACAAGGTCAACATTAACATGTGTTCCCCTGGGGAGTTTTCATCTTAAGGGACTAAAATACATTGGTGTCTATTCTGACGCCAAGACGATGAGATACAAGGTCTCTTTATTCCTTTTTTTTTTTCTTCTTCTGTTTTTGTGAATGGCCGTCCTGGGATTTGGAATGAAACTGTCCAAGCAAAGCTAATACAAACAACCCAGGCAACATTACAGCAACATGGAGAAGATGAATATGTGGTGTTACACTACGTTCTGAGAAGAAATGGAGAATAGTTATTCAATTTAAATGCAAGAAAGGAATATTGTTCCAGTGCTGCAATGTCTCCATAGATGAGTGTGTTTGATGTAAATGCTGACATGTTCATGTATATGATGTAAATAACATACTGGTGGGCTGTCTTGTTTCTATGCAGCCAAAAGCTGAACCATCAATAGCTTTCAAAGCTTGTCTCTCATTTCAACGTCAAACAACGGTTTCATAAATCAGGTGTAAACAAGGGCTGCTTCTGCAATGTGAGCCACTGGTGTGACTGATTATATTATGCATATTATTTGCTCCAGCTCACACTCTTCCTCTTTGTCTCTCATGCCTTTGTTTTCCACCTAGATTTTTGTCTCATCATGGTGCTTGTTTTGTTTTTATCATGGACTTCTACTTGTGCCGGCAAAAGCCTGAATTTTTTTTTATTGTCTGTAGAAAAACAGACCGGGCTGATTTATGAGGGTGAGTCAGAAGAACACCTTGTGACAAAACGCAACATGAATTAGAGATGAATTCAATTTGTAGTTACAAAAGTGAAAATGTCCAAAGATGGTTTTGTCAGGCTTCATCCACAAATCAAGTTATAGATGGTGCTATCGTGCATAGTGTGACAGCAATAAACTGTCCTTTCCTTACTAGCATCTTTTTTTTGTCCCCTCTCTTAAAGTTTGTCCTTTTATCAAGAAACCAGAAACTATAGAAATGTTATCTTTCCCGAATGCTTTCCTCCAGGGGGAGAGAACTTGCTAAATGTTACAAAGTCCTGACACTGGAGACTCCTTCTGTAGACATTAAATAAACAACATCTAAAAAAAATTGCTTCACACCATCAGCGATTATATGTATTTGCTTTTTTTACTGTGGTCTATTTTTGAATTGCGTACAGTGGAACATTCATTCATTCATTCATTTTCTATACCGCTTAAGTGTTCAGGGTCGCGGGGGACCTGGAGTCTATCCCAGGAGACTTCGGGCACTAGGCGGGGTACAACCTGGACAGGGTGCCAATCCATTGCAGGGCACACACACATACACACACTCACACACCACGGCCAATTTAGGAATGCCAATTAGCCTAACCTGCATATCTTTGGACTGTGGGAGGAAACCGGAGTACCCGGAGGAAACCCACCAAGCACAGGGAGAACATGCAAACTCCATGCACACAGAGACGGGAATCGAGCCTGGCCGGGGAATCGAACCCAGACCCTGGAGATGCAAGGCGAAAGTGCTAACCACTACACCACCGCGCTACAGTGGAACATCCAGCTTGTAATTAAATTGTCACTATAGCAATAATATCACAAAATTGAAATTAGTATGCTAATAATAAGCTTGAAGTGTTAAATACATCACGTAACCTCCTTCTCCTGTGGGAAATATTTTGTATCTCACGCAGCAAGTAGAGAAACGAGATCAAGTCACTAGAGCTACTGTAGTGTGAGCATTTTTTATTTTTATTTTTTTTGCACGTTCAACAGTATGGTAAAAGAGCACAGTAATTTGATGCTTGTTAAAGTCAGATAGCTCTGCAGAGATAAAGGCCTTGCTGCAAAGTGTATGCCATAACACATTTTAATGCTACAATGAGAAAGAAAAGCCAGTATGGTAACATTGCCATACATTTCACAGAAAACGTTCTTCAGGTGGGACCATTATTATGAATACAACCTTTGCCTCATATTCTTGACGTATGCTTCTACTGGTTTATCTACGACTGGTTCTCACTTTAGACAGTATAATGAAAGATGTCCTCACACTACAAATAATATTATAGGTCATTAAGTTTAATTAATTAATTCATGTCACATTTTTTTGTGGTAGACATCTAACAAGTGCTTATAAGATGCACATCACAGGTTGCTCTGCACTTCTCCATAAAAAAATGTTTATATATATTTTTTTTATTTATAATGTTTTTTTTTTTTGGTTCTCTTTTTTCCTTTCTTTATTAACTTTGCTCTTGTTTAGTATTGTACCATTGGATGGGTCTTCTATGTGTCTATATGTCTCTCTGTCTGTCTGCCTGTCTATCTGTCTGTCTGCCTGTCTGTCTTTCTGTCTATCTAGCTATCTAAATGTATATTAATCCCAGGAGCAAATTGTGATTTTGTGGTTTATGTCTTGTTATGATTTTTTTCCTTTAATTTCTTCCATAATATTCCTATTGTTAGTTTTGTGCTATTAGTAGCATACTGTAGGTTTATCTATCTATCTGTCTATCTGTCTATCTATCTACCTATCTGTCTGTCTGTCTGTCTGTCTGTGTCTGTCTGTCTTTCCGTCTGTCTATCTAGCACAACACTGCATAAAGTATTTTTGAAAGATGTATTTAATTTTTTTTAGTCATTTGATTCTTTAAAGGGGACCTACGGTGCTACATGGACATTTTCAAGCTGTTTGGACTGCATTGTGTGTTAGGAGAGGGTGTACACAACCACTCTACAATGATAAAGAGCCGCCCAGCGATTTTCTTTTAATTTAATAATATAAGATGCCCCTTCTGAAATCAGCCCGTTTTCAAAAGCCTGTCGGTGTGAAGTCACACCGACAGAGGCCGCTCCTACTACAGTTGATTGACACTGGTGTTTTAGCAAAGACCCGCCCCGAGTGAAAAAAAGCGCCGTCGGCCATTGTTTTTCTACACGGGAGCAAAATGGCACCTACATGAGTGTGGTGTGCTGTTTGTTGCAGCAGCCTTGCAGTAGTGTGGTGGTCTAGTGGTTAGGATTCGGCGTTTTCACGTGGGAGACCCGGGTTCGATTCCTTGTTCGAAAAACAATGCTTCGCGTGTATAAGGTCGCGGGTTGAATAGCCGGCATTTCCGCGGTGGTAACCGTTAATCCTCCGTGGTCTAGTGGTTAGGATACGGCGCTCTCAGCGCAGCAACTCGAGTTCGATTCCCGGTCTGGGAAGTCAAAAAAGTTTTACAACCAGATTCACATGTAAAATTTTATATACATATATAACTATATATATATATATATATAAAAATATGAGTGCATAATAAAAATCTTACAAAATATAGGGGAAATATATATATATATATATATATATATATATATATATATATTTATATACAGTGGTGTGAAAAACTATTTGCCCCCTTCCTGATTTCTTATTCTTTTGCATGTTTGTCACACTTAAATGTTTCTGCTCATCAAAAACCGCTAACTATTAGTCAAAGATAACATAATTGAACACAAAATGCAGTTTTTAAATGAAGGTTTACGTTATTAAGGGAGAAAAAAATCTCCAAATTTACATGGCCCTGTGTGAAAAAGTGATTGCCCCCCTTGTTAAAAAATAACTTAACTGTGGTTTATCACACCTGAGTTCAATTTCTGTAGTCACCCCCAGGCCTCATTACTGCCACACCTGTTTCAATCAAGAAATCACTTAAATAGGAGCTACCTGACACAGAGAAGTAGACCAAAAGCACCTCAAAAGCTACAGTAGACATCATGCCAAGATCCAAAGAAATTCAGGAACAAATGAGAAGAAAAGTAATTGAGATCTATCAGTCTGGTAAAGGTTATAAAGCCATTTCTAAAGCTTTGGGACTCCAGCGAACCACAGTGAGAGCCATTATCCACAAATGGCAAAAACATGGAACAGTAGTGAACCTTCCCAGGAGTGGCCGGCCGACCAAAATTACCCCAAGAGCGCAGAGACAACTCATCCGAGAGGCCACAAAAGACCCCAGGACAACATCTAAAGAACTGCAGGCCTCACTTGCCTCAATTAAGGTCAGTGTTCACGACTCCACCATAAGAAAGAGACTGGGCAAAAACGGCCTGCATGGCAGATTTTCAAGGCGCAAACCACTTTTAAGCAAAAAGAACATTAAGGCTCGTCTCAATTTTGCTAAAAAACATCTCAATGATTGCCAAGACTTTTGGGAAAATACCTTGTGGACTGACGAGACAAAAGTTGAACTTTTTGGAAGGTGCGTGTCCCGTTACATCTGGCGTAAAAGTAACACAGCATTTCAGAAAAAGAACATCATACCAGCAGTAAAATAATGGTGGTGGTAGTGTGATGGTCTGGGGTTGTTTTGCTGCTTCAGGACCTGGAAGGCTTGCTGTGATAGATGGAACCATGAATTCTACTGTCTACCAAAAAATCCTGAAGGAGAATGTCCGGCCATCTGTTCGTCAACTGAAGCTGAAGCGATCTTGGGTGCTGCAGCAGGACAATGACCCAAAACACACCAGCAAATCCACCTCTGAATGGCTGAAGAAAAACAAAATGAAGACTTTGGAGTGGCCTAGTCAAAGTCCTGACCTGAATCCTATTGAGATGTTGTGGCATGACCTTAAAAAGGCGGTTCATGCTAGAAAACCCTCAAATAAAGCTGAATTACAACAATTCTGCAAAGATGAGTGGGCCAAAATTCCTCCAGAGCGCTGTAAAAGACTCGTTGCAAGTTATCGCAAACGCTTGATTGCAGTTATTGCTGCTAAGGGTGGCCCAACCAATTATTAGGTTCAAGGGGCAATTACTTTTTCACACAGGGCCATGTAGGTTTGGATTTTTTTTTCTCCCTAAATAATAAAACCCGTCATTTAAAAACTGCATTTTGTGTTTACTTGTGTTATCTTTGATTAATAGTTAAATGTGTTTGATGATCAGAAACATTTAAGTGTGACAAACATGCAAAAGAATAAGAAATCAGGAAGGGGGCAAATAGTTTTTCACACCACTATATCCCCTATATTTTGTAAGATTTTTATTATGCCCTCATTTGTACATTGTATATTTGTACAACTATTTTACTAGTTAAATTTATTTTCTTTAGTATTTCTTTTTATTGATATTTATTCCTTACTCATTTATTTAATTTTTAAGGTCACTGACTGTCGTATAAGCATTTCACTGCATATCATACTGTGTATGACTGTGTATGTGACAAATAAAATTAGAATTTGAATCAAAGGAGAGGAAGAGAGACAGAGACAGAGAGAGAGAGAGAGGGAGAGAGAGAGACAGAGTATGGGAAGGTGAGCATGAATGAACAGATGCAAGAGGAGACAGGAAGATAGCAGCAGGGAAGATTTAACATGTTAATATCAGATCTATGAGGAAGAGAGCAAGAGAGTAGAAATAACTCCTTTATATATAAAATGATTCTAACATCATGTAAAATTATTTTTCACTGTTTTTTAAATATTTTTAACTGTTGTCAAAGCTATAGCCCACTTGTATTGTGAAGACACGCCCCACAGAACTGGGGGGCGGGTTCAGTAGAGGTCATTAACATTTAAAGGAGCATGTACTGAAACAGGTTGCTGAGAACAGAGCTACTTTTTACCAGGTAAAAGTAATGTTTTTTTTACACAACAATTGAGATTTTTTAATTAAAGTATATTACAAACTTTTCATTAAGACCCTAAAGAATCATATTAACCTATGCAAAAATTGAGACTGTATGTCCACTTTAAAATGATTAGAAAATTTTTCCAAAACATAGATGCAATTTTCATACTAATTTAATCTTTGTGCTTGTTTTCTTTGTGCTTGTTCGTTGCTCAGATCAGGTCATGTACATTTATTGTACAGTAGCTAAAACTCTACTAAAATCAACAATAACCCTGATGCTTCTACCGAGGATCTTTCTAACACATTGGACTCTGTAGTATACGATTGTGGATGAGTAATGATTTACATTCTCACTGCCTGGTTGCATTCCCTTTTAAGTCTGGTCCCTCTCAAGGTTTCTTCCTAATGTTTGTACTATTAGGAAATGTTCGTCCTACTGTATTACCTCTGGCTTTTTCATTAGGAATAAATCTCAAGCTATACCTACAGTATACATTCCATTGTTAAAAGTGGTATATAAATCAAACTGGAACGGAATTGTTCCTTTAAAATAAAATAAAAAAGAAGTGATTTATCTATTTCGAATGGCACGCACATCTATTATCAAGCATTGAGAATATTTGATATCTATTTTTCTTTTGAAACTAGATGGAAAAAAGAAAACTGGGTCTGTCACAAAGAACAGTTTGCTGACAGCTCACACTTTTTTTCCTCATGATTAAAGTTAAATAATCAAAGACTAAATCCAGCATGGTTGTGTATTAGACATTATTCATCAAAGCTTACATAGAAATGAGGATTTGAGCACCGAGTACAACATAGCAATGTTTTCCTGTCTCATCCAGTAAACTTTCATACAATGTCAAGATTAGCTGTGATTTGAACATAGAATCATGACTCGGCTGTTTCCTTTGTTGAATCAAGCACCCACCCACCTCATTTACATATTATATTCATAATGTATATCCTGCTTTATGGCATATACTAATCTATGTGAACATACAGGAATATACAGAATTATAACGTGACTAGGGTTAATAATACAAGAATTAAAAAAAAAAATAGTGTTAGAAAAATATCTTGTGGTCAAAAGGTCAAATTCAAATCTACATGATTTAAGTTATATAAGAATTGAACACGTTCTTTAGTCAATGTTTTATGAATAACAAAGGAGTTTTATTAAAAGGAGCTGACATTTAGATCAAGTAAATAACTTAATTAATTAATCGTTATAATTAATCATTAATATTTAATGATTTAATATTTAATTAATAATTAATTCATATTATATAGTGGCATAAACTATTTATTCCTAAATTATTTTAATTCCTAGGTCTCTCTTTTTTTTTATTATATTTTTTAATGAGGCTGATGTTCTGTGGAGGGGCGTGGCTCAGCAGTAGCTCATTTACATAGAAACTGAAATGATGTGTTTGGTAGAGCAGCGTAGAGAATTTAAATTTAGCAAACAAATTAACACCAGATTGAGAATCGCAAATATTTAAATACTGATATATTTACTACATATAAAAAAAAATATTGTCCATTTTTAAAACATTGATTAATTAATTAATTAATTAATTAATTAATTAATTAAATAAAGGTACGACACTACTTTAAAGTCTAAAAGCAAAAGAGGACTTATCAGTCATTCAGTTATTTTGTGTGTGTGTGTGTGTGTGTGTGTGTGTGTGCTATTTTTTTACTCCATGGGGTTGCATCAGCAGCATCATCATGACTGTTTGTCTTTACTTGTTTTTAACTCCGCGACTGTGTGTATTGACTGCCAAAGTTATGCATCTTCCGATAGAAGCACATCCACATCCTATCTGAAATAAATGCAGTTTGCCTTTTTATTACGCTGCAGAGTGTTGTATATGTAGAGGGAAAGCAATGAAAGATAATGCGGGCCGAGTTGCTGCGTTATTCTCATAATGGCCCCAATTTATCAGCTCTTGACAGGGGTTTCTCACAGTTTTGCAGCTTTGTAGCCTCTGACAGGTCGTAGAGCCAGAAATATGCTCGCTCCATTTCTTATGGAGAAGCTTGGGGGTAAAATGCTGATTATGGTGGATTATAAAACTGCAGACTTATATAAGGCAGATAAGAATAGTCAGAGAATGACAAATTGTTAGGTAGGACTCGGCGGACGGTAAGGTTAATTACATGGAATCTTCATCTCGTCCGGAAAGCAAACGGAAATCTCTCAGGGTTTGTCCGAACACCGTGAGAAATCTCCATGCCGTGTATAGTTAGAATAAGCTGCTGAGAGTGTGTGCACTTGAAGCCCTCAGAGACTAAAGCGACTTTGATCTGAAGAAAAGGAGAAAGTGAGCCACGTAAGACCTAGCAGACTGAAACTCAAAAGGTTTCTAATCATTTATAAGTGTCCATTTTCTATATAAATCCACAGCTGACAGTTAACCAGGCTTTAATATTGAGTTGGTTAGATACTCTCGTTGGGAAAGATGAAGAGGAAGTTATTGATGTGACTAGTTAGCATATAATTTAGATCTACACAGAAAAACAGCTCGTATTATTTACATTGTATAAACACACACGAGGGACGTTCAAGTCAAATCAGGTCTTTTGATGTTTAAAATAACAGAATACAGTTATGAGAGTAAAAAGGTAAAAAGTTTTCTCAATTCGCCAGAGCCATGATCGGACTGCCTGCTTCACGTCTGAAACGCTGGCCTCCCAGGAACTCCTTTGAGTTGGCACAAACATGTGGAAATCCCAGCTGAGTTCCTGTAATGTACGTCTTTTCCACAAATCGATGACAAACTAGCCGGCGTTTTTCAAGGATCAGGTGTTCCACATTTGAATGATGTTGATTGTTCACGACTGCAGTCGGCTCCGAGCCACCTCGGCCAGGATCATCATTCACGGACGTACAGCCTTCTTTAATCCGGTTCTATAATTTTAAAAACTTTCATTCATCTTCAGCGAACACTGTACTGTGTGCATGAAGTCTTCTGTAAATTTTTACTAATGTCTGTTTTTATGTGCTACTGTATACAGTACATCTAAGCAAAATATAATGTATGTACTGTAGCCTTCATAAAAACACTATATCTTGTTGAACGTGTGATTAAGGATCTTGGTTCTTAATAGAAAGTCATGAGTTCAAGCACCAGCAAGCTGCCACTCTTGTACCCTGGAGCAAACCTCTTCACCCTCCCGCTCCAGGGGGCGCTGTATCATGACTGACCCTGTGCTCTGACCATGGACTCCTAGCAAGCTGGGATATGCAAAGATGGGAAATTTCACCATCTGAATCCTTTTCCTATTCTAAACATAATCACCATGTTTCAGTAGTTTTAGGATAATTTATTATCTTGGCATCTAAGATCAGACATGTGTGCATGTGTACTTTCCATGTGTGTGTGTGTGTGTATGACATTCATGATGCCAGTTGTTGAAAATGAGCCTCATTTGCACGGTTCATTTGTTCTCCTTTGTAGAGCCAAGCTGAGGCGCACTACAAAGGGAGTAAACATGCCAAGAAGCTCAAAGCACAAGACTCCACGAAAACTAAGCAGAAAGGCGGATCTGGCTCGGACAACGGCGCCAAACCGCTCAACGCCGGTCCTTCCCCCGCCCCCGTCCCCGCCTCCACTGCTACGGTCACTGACAGCACCACTGACCAGTCAGGTTAATCTCAACCTTTCATTCTCATCACCTGCTCTCTTCCTCTTCCTCACACTGACCCTCACTGTCTGCGTTCCTGCGTTCTTCTCTCATTGTAGATGTGTCTGTGTTACATGTATATTAAATGGAGATTTGTCTTTTGTTTGTTTTGATTCCAAAATTATTGACAAACTTGGTAATTAGCTGCTTCCTGGTATAATTAGCATGATTGTCATTTATGTATGAATTTATTAAAAAAAAAAAAATTTTAATCAAGCAAAATGAAAATGTTCTAAAGGACTAAAACTGACATGAGAAAAAGAAATATCATATAAAAGCTTGGCGAATAAACTGAACTAATATTTTTCAGATAATGATGGGAATCACCAAGGAACACGCGATACGGTATTATCATGATACCTAGGTGCTGATTCGATATGTATCGCGATTCTGTTACTATCACGATTTAATACAGTAAAATATCCCAATTCTATATTACATTTTTCAGATTTTGTCACAATTCTAAACCAATTCATGAATATAATTTGATTCTAACACACAGGATGCTGTTCCTCCTGTCGCCTGCAGGCTCGTAGATGAACTGCAACATTTTACCACCTCAAATGCAAACATTTATAAATTAGAATTCATTAAAAAAAAAGATATGTAACTGAATCGAAAGGGCAGGTGGAAACACGTCCTTGCCTTCATCCACTCATTCAGTTTTAATAGGAGCTTTATCCTGGTCAGGACGTCAGTGGACCCAGAACTATTCCTGGAAACAAGGATCTGGATGGGACGTCAGTTTATAACATAAACATTCACACCTATGGTACTGTACGTAGGTGCAAGTTAGCTTAGGAAGTCAACGAACCAGAGTGTTTTTTGGGAGGTGTGAGGAAACCAGAAGACCCTGAAGTCCTGTCTGCATGTTCTTCAAGTATGAAGCATGACTGAGGTTGCTTTTCTCAATGCGTATTCTTATTTAGTCGGAGTATGCTACAAAGTTATTATTATTATATTTCTTCTTTACTGGTCATATCATTTAAGTCATGTTAATAGGATTCATAGGCTATTTGGGGCTCATCTTAAACAGAGCTTAACCAGGTACTACCACGGCCGTATAATGATACCTGTTTACTCCTGGATTTCTTTCATACTGTCAACCACACACACGAATTGAAGGTGCTGTAAGAAACAACAGCATCCATAAAAGAGCAGTGTTTCTGGGAGCAGACGTATGGAGGAGTGTGAAACACTCACATCTAATTTCTATGGGGGTTAAATTGAGCATTGGGAGGTGAGGGATCTCTCAGGGTGCCAACAAAGTAAGAACAATGTTGTTAAATGTATGTGTTATCACACAAAGTTCTCAACACTGATATCA